>JAODAL010080761.1:0-12132 GCA_025379985.1 Phyllomedusa bahiana | reverse complement strand
GGAGGGGGATATTGTATGTGGGTGGAGGGGGATAGTGTGGTGGGGGGGGGGGGATATGGATGGAGTACTTCCCCTGTGTCTAGTTGTTAGCTGTGACATATGTGTGACTCCCCTTTTATTGTACTACAAAATACGTTCTGTTTTGCACATGTATTATGTGGAAAATGGGCGCATTTATGCCCGAGGGCCCCGGTAATTTTTTCTGTACGTGGGGGGGCCCCCCCAAATTTTAACCCCCTGGGGCCCCCCGCCCCCAGCCCGACAGGGGTTAATGCCAAAAATTTCGGATTTTTATTGTTCTTTTTCCCCTAAAAAATGGACTTAAATCTCTGCAAATGTTGGAATTATCGGGTCATTTTGTGTCGTTTTGCATGCTCTCTTTTCTTTTAACTATTTCACCCAACCTGTTTTTACTTGACAACTATGACAAAAGTATTTGTATTAAAAATCAGCTGAAATTAGTTCTCTCTAAAATGATTAGTTTTTCCATGCAAAAAAGGGTAAATGAAGACTATTCCCCAAATACATTGCTTTTTTTGATTTGCTTTAGTCAGGGATAAAAAAATTTTTATCCCCTCTTAGAGCACACAAGTTTATCTGGTTACCGACAACCTCTCTCTGTTTCTCTTTTCTCATTGCTTAAGCTCCCGTCACTCCGCATTGGAGTCAGCTCCTGCGAGTTTTACTTTGCAACGAGTTTTTTTTTTAAAAGGGGTGCCCCGGTTCGGAACTTCTTTTTGTTGGCTGTTGTTCTAGCTGCCTCAGGTTTGGATGGAATGGGGAGGGGGGGTGTAGCCCCCACCCCTCTTCATTCCCTTTATGGGAGTTCCCCGAATATAGCCTGCGCAAAGACTTAGCTACACTCAAAACTCCAATAAAAGGGAAATGGGAGGAGTGTTAGTGCCGCTCCTCATTCAATCAGGGCCGGATCGCAGTAGCAACAAAGGAATTTCCCGAAATAGGATCCCCTTTTTAACAAAGAGAAGTTTTAATCTTTAGGGGTCTGTAATGTTGTATAGGACCATTATAAACCTCCAGCAGTTTTAAGGGTATGTTCACACGGTATTTTGGCACGCATTTCGATGTATTTTACCTGTATGTGCGTTATAGCAGCAAAAAAAGTTTTGCTGCAATTCCGGAGCCCAAAGCTCTCTAGAGAGCTATGGATTACGCTTTCGTTCCCCGCGCTACAATACGATCTATTTACGTGCGGGGGGGAATTGAATGCAGTTGTTTGCGGCAATTACCACCAGAACAATGCTGTCAATGGGGGCGGGTGGACTGCGCCGTTGTTTGGTAGTGGATGGGGAAGACCCCCCAAAAACACGGGTATAGTGGCACGTATTGTAGGAGCAATTACCCCATGTGAAATCCCCTAACAGGAAAAGCTATGGAAGCATGCTGATATGTCAATAAATGCTATGGGACCCCCAGAGCCTGAAAAAATTGTGGTCAAAAAGGGGGGGTTGGGGCTCTGTGAAATTGCTGGGGGGACAAACCCCCTTAACATCTTCTGCCCCCTAAATGTCCTTTCTCCCCCCAAAGGGAATGATTTATGGCATTTGCCACGTTGGAGATGCCCGTCTAGCTTTACACTTAAAGCAAATCCCAAAAATAAAAAAAAGAATGAAGTTGATTTAGAGCTAAACATTCTGTCTTTTGAAACTTAACAATGTTGGTGTGAAAAGTTTGCTGTAAGGTGTATGTAGAAGGAAAAAAAAATTTGGATGCAATTTTCCTCAGAATCAGTTCCTCCATCTCCCTCTTAATTGGTAAGTAAACCCAAAGCAGCGTTCCCGGCCCTTTTTGGACGGTGAATTCTTTCTGTTTGTTTTTTTTGGATTGCAGCCTTCGTTTCATTTGGGCTTCTCCCGGGAAAAATTAGAAGTGCTGTAGGGCCCCACAGACCCAAGTTCACAAATCCCACATTATTTGCTTACAGCTTCTTCCTTTGCTCCCATTATTTCAGATCGGTGCTGCATTTATTTTTAACCCTTGATTAGTTCACATGGGGTGTTCGTCCGTGTGAACATACGTTATTGATGCATGTTTGGATCAGTTTAAAGGGACCCAAATACGTTAAAACAATGAGCTTGTTTTTTTTTCATTGCTTTTTTTTTGATTTTACAGTGTTTAATTTTGCGTCTTTTGTGTGTTTTTCAGTCCTTTTAAAAGATTGTCATGTCAATTTTGTCAAAGACGCAGCGACGCCCTATAAAAAAACTTGGGTTTTGCTTCCCTGCTGCACCCAAAAATCATCCAAACAGGCACTGTGGTTGGATGCTTTTTGGAAAAAGTTTGTCCCGCGTTTTTGGTTTGCGATTTTGGATATAAAATGGACCCAAAAATGCCGTGTAAACAAACCCTTATGACTTTGACCATGTATGAGATGATTTCAGAAAATTTCTCCGTCCCAAATCCCCGGGTTGAGGAGGAACCCATGGCATTTAGGGATTCAATTTCTGGGAAAACCTGTCTGTTTAAAACACCCTGCTATTATCCTGGAGGCTTTAAAAGGGAGGTCGTGCCTCAGTAGACAATCCCAGAGGTGGGTTTTTTAATACATATACATTTTTATCAGGGAACTTTTTTTTGCGCTTGAGTGCGCTGCCTTTGTTCCCCCTTTCCCCTCTTCAAAAAGGGAGATGGAGCAGCTCTTACTAGTGTTAAACCAAAAACCGTTCGGAAAAAGGTTAGTTGGGCACAAATTTTTTTTTTTTTCGAACCGACCCAAAATCAAATTTTAGACGCAAGTTCGGAAAATTTTGGGGTTGGGCACGGGGATTCGCCCCCCATTTTATTTGCTCTTCAGTTGTGGCGCCACCCAATCAGTGAAGAGAAGAGGGGGGGGGGAATCAAAAAACATCACCATTGGTGTAGGGATTCATTGGTGTAAAATCAATACCATTTATTTTTATGTTGTGTTTTTTTCTAGTAATTTTCACAGGAAAACTGTGTTAGATTATTGGGGGGGGAGGGGGGCCCGCTAGCTGGGGAAATCATAAAATTAATATTTAGGGGGTTGGGGGTTTTTGTAAGATTTTCCCATAGAAAAAAATTTTTTTTATAATCCTTTTGCCGTTGAAAATATAGAAAAAAAACCTTGTTTTGCTGTCAGGATTCTTCCATAAGCCCCCATTTCACCAAATTTATAAAAAAAAAATTCTGTTTATTTTCTATCTCCGTCGTAAAGTACAGGTTTTAAGAACACTTGATTTGCTGTAGGGTTTTCCAAAAGACCCCTTTACGATTTCCCATAAAAAAAATTCTGTTTATAATCCTATTTCCCCGTTTGCAAAGTATGGTTTTAAGAACATTGTTGTTTTGCTGTCTTTGGGTAAGTATCAAAAAGGACTTGAAAAATTTGACCTTTTTAATATTTATATTTTTAAAGGGGAGCAAACTAGGGGTGGAAAAGCGGAAGGGGGGGGTTTTAGGGCTGGCGCTAGGGTAGAGTAAAGGGAAAACTCTTTCCCCGGTATGGAAAAAAACCCCCAAAAGCGAGCACATGTCAGTCGGGCCCGTCGGGCCCTGTCATCGCTTGGTGGGTTTTCCCTGTGCGCCCCCTTTTCTGAAGAATGGCCCCAAATTGTTCTTCATGGTTAACCCCCTTCATCCACCTCTTATCTATTTAAGGGCTACAGTCCAACCTGAAGGAAAAATGTCCCCCAAATTACAGACCGTCCAGATAAATCCATGTTCTAAGAGCTTTTGATCACAAAATGGGTTTGGGGGGTCAGAAGGCATTTCAAAAGATAAGAGGTCAGAGAGGATGATTTTGTCCTTTTGATGCCAATCGCTGATCCTCAGAGGGGGGGAAGGGAAATGGTCCGTCGGCAGAAATTCCGAGCCGTCAGCAATGCTCATGTGCCCGTGGGTTTTACCCCCAGTTGAGGATGTGACGTCAGGGAAAAGGGTCACCTGTGATGATGATGACATTTCGGATCCAAGTGGGCTTTTGGCAGCAGCTGGCGGGGCCATTATCAGTGGAGGAGGATGATTGGGTAGGTCAGTACGGGACCGGGGGGCAAAAAAGGGAGAAGTTGGTCGACAAGTCCGCTAGTTGTGCCCCCCGACACCAAAAGGTTGGGAGTTGCTGGCAGCACTCACACATGAGTGCTTGGTGCTAATTTTCCTGCAAAGACCATGCACAAGCAATCAAAATGAAGATGTTCAAGGTGGGCCCCCTCCTTGTTTTTCCGTTACAAATCAAAGTGAGAAATTTCCCTTCCCCCCCCACAAATGACGTAAATGCAGGAATTTGAGACAGTGTCATTGACCAACTCGGACATTGTTGGTCTTTTCACTTTAATGTCCAGTGGGGAAAAATGTCGAAAGTGAAGCAGTAGGGAAAGGGAGTAGCGCAGAAGCAGGACTGGGCAGAAGCGCATAGTTAACTTTTTTAAAAACGTTTTTATCCTACCAAAGCCCGAAAGGGAGGGCAGCTTCGGAACCCCGAGACTGCCTTAAAAGGGATGGTCCTGGGTAACTGTGGTTCAACCCAATGTTTTTGGATTGATCTGGATCATTTTAACTTTGGGTGTCCCAAAAAGGATAATTGTTTTGAGCTTGTGACACCCCATACAAATTTTTTGCGTGGAGACAGGTTATCTCCCGAAAAACCTTCGCACACTGGCGGGGGGTGAAATGACAAACGTTCCGTCTTTCCCCCGAGAATGTGGACTTTGACATTTATCAAATGAATCAAGTGTGGATTTAAAGATTTTGTTGCCCTGGTTGCGGTGTTTCCAACTAGTAAATTTAGCCCTCTTTTGACAATGTGAAATAACATTCCATAGTCATCTATTAACATCAGTCATCAATCAATCTGCAATAATCATCTTTACCGTGCAGGGCCCCTTTCAGCCCAAAAAAAAATGAGGCCTCCACCCATTACTATTCCTATTTTTTTTTAAAAATATTTGTGGGCACCTTTTTGATTAGGGCCCATGAAGGATACTGCCCGTATGCCCTGTGGCCCCCTGGCGGTGAGCCGCCCCAAAATCGAAGTTTTTAGTGCTCGTCTCTACTCTCTATCTTTATACCTGGCAGTTATTAATTACAGCTGAAACCCAACGCCAGCGGCCGGGATGGGAGAAAACTCCTTCAGGCCATGTAACCACTTAGATGCCAGGGTATATGCAATGGTGGCATCTATATGATCAAAAGATGGGCCACATCTTTCAATGCACCAAGTGGTTCCCGGTGTGATAAGGGTGACGACCATTGAAATGGGGGCGGAGCTTACGGATATTTTTGTTTTATTGATTTGCTTTAAACATATAGGCAAAGGTAAATTTCAGCCATTACAAATTTTTTGTTGTTTGTTTGTTTCTCTTTAGGGTTAGGAGCAGATCTTATTTCCTGCTTTTACACACAAGTTTCCCTAGTCACCAGCCACCTGTTTACTATTAGAGGCTGAAGCAGTGGTCGGGCTGGGAAGGTCACTCCCTGCTCTGTTCCTGTCTTACAGACAGGAACGTGTCTACATTACTTACTGTCAAGTTTTTTAAACCCCAAAAGCTCAGAAACTTGTACCTGTATTTTAAAAAAACTCCCGCACTCATGCACGTAACAGATAGCTGGGGAAAAACAGAAAAGTATGTCAATCATGCCCCTAGCCCTCCACAGCCTGACCAGAAAGTAGAGGGGTGAAATTTCGTGGAACTGTTTAAAAAAGCTGGTGGACAAAAACCCTTTTGTAAAAGGCCTGTGCTGCCATATAGTATCTCACAGAAAAATTTTAGAACCCCCAAAATGAATAAAAATACTAATTTTATTGATATACATTAAAAAAATAAACCCAAAGTGTTTAAATAAACAGTAACCCTACCCCTTTGGATGGGTTTTTGTCTATTTTACACATTGGTTTAGTGTTTTAAAAAATTTTATCAATTTAAAATTATGTAGTTTTATTCATTTGGGGTTCTTATTTTTCGTGAGTGTTTTGTTGGACCCCGCCCTTTTTTATTTTTCTGTGGGGCTGCCATCATAGTACTTGGCTAAGTAGGGTGTGTCAAAGGCCCCCTGCGACCCTGTCCCGGGGTTTAAAGGCCCCGGGCCCCGGGCCCCCGCTCCCGCGGGCCCCATCCCCCACGTCGGGTTCGGGGGCCCCCCGTTTGTCCCTGTCCCGCCGGCGTTTACTTTCCCGGCACGCTCCCGTCAGCCCGTCTTTTTTTTCCCGGAAGTTGGCTCCCCCCCCTTGGGGGCGCGCCGGCCGGTGTTTGAAAAATTTAATGGGGTGCGCCGGTATTGGTCTTTGCCCGGGATGTCCCATTTAAGTCCGGTCTTTCCGACGGCCCTCGCGGATCCTTGGTGTTTATTCCCATGGTGAAAGTGTTCCGAGCGTTCCCGTCTTTCCTTTTCCGGGGACCGATCCCCGCTTAGTTTACCGTTCGAACCCTTTCGCCTGCCCTGACCTTGTTGTTTACCATCTACGAAAACCGGCTGCCTGTCGAACCCCCCTGTCTACACCATGGCCTGCCTGCCGTTCCTGTAATCGACTCTTTGGCCCCCACCAAGGCAAGCCCCCGTGGGAGGCCTGGTGGAACCCCCGCAGCAAAGGCCCCACGCTTTGGGCGGGTTTGGGGAAACCGGGACCCACTTAGATTTCCCCTCCCCGGGTGGGGTTGCCTTTTCCTGCGGTGGTCCGTGGATCCACCCCAGACCCTTTTTCGGGGGTAATAGGCCACCCGTTGGATATATTGCAATACAATTGTTGCGATTATTGTTTTCAAGCGATCGCTCCCCCTATTTTTCAAATACCTTTGGGAGACCATAAGTACAAGTTTAAAAAAAGGTTTAAAAAAAAATGAAAAAAAAAAAAAATATATATTTTAAAAAAATTATTTTTGCCATTTTACAAAAAAAAATGCCAATAAAAGTTAAAAATAACGTTTTACCCGTTATTAAAAAGAAAAAAAATTATTTTCCTATGCCGTAAAAAAAAAATAGAAAAAAAAAAAAAACATGGCCAAAGTTACAGATTTTTGGTCACTTCACTTCCATAAAAAGTGACCAGAAAGCCGCGTGTATCCCAAAGTGCTACCAATAAAAACTATTTTTCGCCGGGTCCCAGATATTAAAAAAAAAAATTTTAAAAAAAGTAGGGGGAAAAGTAAAAAAAATTTTCCCTAAAATTTTGCGCGGTAAAATAAAGTAAAATAAAATAAAATCTTTTAAAATGTTTTATAAAAAGCCCCTCCCCAAAAGGCTCAAAACTTTTTATTTTTTTTTTACGGTCCATCCCACAAACAATTTTTAGGGGATTTCCACATACTTATTTGGTACATTTTAAATGGTACAAAAAAAAAGACAACTTGCCCTGCAAAAAAACAAGCCTCATGTGGTTAAAAGGGGTTGTTAGTGAAATACAAAATAGTTTTGGGTTGAAATTAAAAAGGGGGTTGTTCCCCCTACTTTGATTCATTTCCCCTCGTCCGTTTTTTGGGTTTTCCTTTGAATTCCAGGCGGGTGTTTATGGTTCTATAGGCTGCAGTAGAGCAGGTCTGTGTTTAGAACCAGTGGGGAACCCTTAAGGAGAGATTAAAACAGGTCTGTAATTTTAGAACCTGAGGGCTGGCACCCCGTACAGGAGGGAATATCTCAAAAATAGGTAGGACACGATAATGGACACATATTGCAAATGACTTGTTTTTGGAAGTCTTTTTAAAAAAAAAAAAGCAGCAAATTTTTAGTGGACAACTCTTTTTGCAATGGACTTGGTTTTTACCCCTGAAAGTAGATTATATAAAAAAAAAAACGGATGTTTCAAAAGGAGCAGAAATTTACTTCTTGTTAGTCTTTATGCAAGAAAGGGAAATTCTCCCCGCCGCTTGTTTTTTTAATGCTAGTAGAAGGCCCATGTCGCTTCTTCAATAAAAGCACAGCCCCTTCACTAAAGGCTCATTAAGAGTGGCCAAAAAAAAGTGATGTGAAAAACCCTATAAATTTTGTAATTGTCGATATCCCCCTCATGTGAAATAACAGCACTTTTAGTAATGTGTTGTTATGAAGAAGTTGTGGTTATAGTTGTTGATTGAACGATTAATGTGCTAAAATGTGGAAATCCTCCTGCAAATCTGATTTTACTTCAAACATTAGAATCAATTCTGTATGTAAGTGGGCCACCTAGTGGTGATGTCAGATTATAACAGTGCTGTAAATTCTAGAAAATTGTGCGTCCAAAAGATTGGAAGTGGAAAGACTCCAGCAAAGGCCATTGTGTTACATCTAGAAGTCAAATTATTGTCAGATCTTTGATATTAGTGGAATTCTAGAAACTTGACATTGAAAACCCAAAACCATTTAGTGGACCCTATTGTTCGCCATTGTTCAGTAGATATACCCCAGCTAACTGTCTGCTTGGTTTTTGCTCAGTTGCACACTATTTTACTGATTTGTGAAAGGATAATTAGTAGATGGAGCTACCTAGAGCTGGAGTCTGGGTGTAGAATGTTCTGACATTGGAAGTGGTTCAATTAAATGCACCCAGGGCCACTCCTGGGCTAAATTGCACTCAGGACTGGAAGAAAATCCCCCCCTCGCCCTTATTAACCTGTCACACTACGTCGTGACACATCACATCACTACTGGCCGGGCTGCTTCCCCCTTACTGATTACACATTTTCATTTTCCTTATTACATGGTGGCTTGAATTCACAAACACTTTTTTTGCGCTCGGTTATTCTCCTAATATTTTCACCTTTTTTTAGATTTGTATGTAATTTTACATACATAGTCACGGGTTTTAGACTTACAACATTGCCATTGTACATTCTTCACCCATGCTACTAGATTAAACGGATTAGTACATGAATATAACACTAGGAGCTGTAATCATTGTGTGGGGAAGAAAAAAAATCTAGCACTGGCCAGTGTGTAGTACATGTCCTAATCGTAAGGGTGCAGAATCTGCGTGCTGGCACATGTAGATCTTTGGCAGTTACTATGGAACTACAAGTACCAGCATTGCACACTGGATATCCTTCATGAATTTAAACAATGTAGCTGTTATAAACTGTGTGTATAAAACACGCATTTCATCCTCCCTCCTCAGCGGGTAGAGCTGTGGCTGAAGGGATTTTTTATAGACAGGAGTTCATGTGACTGATGTCATCTCATTTCCCTTCAGCTTATTGAAAATACTGGAGGTTTGAAAAAACCCTTCGTGTACTGGGGCTGTCCCCATCCTGCCCCCAAGGGAAAGGCCCTGGATACACATTATACAGTATGACAAGATTACTAGTAAGGGGGGTCCCCGATTAGTCCCCCGGGGGTGTAAAATCAAGTCAAATGCTGTAAAATATCTTTATTTTTATATTACATATTCGCAGCTCTTTACAATGTAGAGGGTAGAGTTAAAAACAAAATAAACATTAATTGTAACAAAAATATTAGCAGACAAAAAAGAGGGTTTGAGGCCCCGCTCCCCCGAGCTTACAATCATGGGAAATGGGTAAAACAAAAAAGTGAGAGAGGCTTGTTTACACAAGGTCCTCCATCTTCCCTTAAAAAAGGGGGGAATCGCCGACAGAAAATGTATTTTAGTAACATGTGTGAGTGTTGCATGCATTGAGTTTCAGGGAAAGGGGGGCATAGAAGCTGGGGGAGATGGGGTAGGAATAAAGGAATCTTGGTTTGGCCCTCTCATTTGGGTTTGTTCACACGGAGAAATTGCGGTGGGTGAAAAGCGTGCCCTAATTAAGTAATTATAGTTCATAGAGAACTATGAATTACGCCTCGTCCCCACTGGGTTCTTAAAAATTTTGTACGTCCGGGGCGAGTGAGGTCACTTACGCGCCGCTTTTTTAAAACAAAAGAGTGGTGCCCCTTTCCTTGGAAGCAAGGCTGATTAGCGCGTATTTCCCAAAAAAAACCGGTGTACTGCGGACATGGTTGTTCCAGTCGCCGTTTTTGAAATACCTAAGAGGATGTATTTTGGGGCATGCTTAAAACCATGAGTGTTGTGAATTATTCTGATTGTACAGGGTAGCACATTCCAGATTTAGTGCAACACATCTGAAGTCTTGGAGGCGGGAATGGAATGAGATAATGATGGAAAATTTTAATCAAAATCTCGAGGGTTCAGGGAATGGGGTTTTTGGGGGGTAAAAAGGTGAGGGGGGCGAGTTAGGGGTGTGCAGCGCGTTGGGGGGCTTTATAGGTGAGTGTGATTAGTTTATGTTTTTTTTTACTGAATGGCCCAACCCGTGCAGTGACGAACAGGGTAGAGGCACGTATATGGTGGAAAGAAATCCCGGGTGGGGTGCATTTAGGACGGTTGGTAGGGGAGAGTTTTCAAAGAGGAAACGAAAGTGGGATTACGACTTGGTGAATGTTTTTGAGAAAAGGTTTCAGTGTGAGCTGTGGATTGAATATAGAGACTAAGGAAAGATTGGAGTCTAGTATGACTCCAAGACATTGGGCCTGCTGCCAGGAGTTATGATAGTACCACACATGGAAACAGAAATAGCAGGGTGGGGTTGGTTAATAGATGGCGAAAAGACAAGAAATTCAGTTTTAGTGAGGTTTAGTTTCAGATGGAGAGAGGACATGATATCAGAGACAGCGGACAGACAGTCACTGGTGTATTGTAGTGGGGGAGTGGTGATGCCACAGGAAGAGGTGTATAATTGGGTGTCATCAGCGTAGAGATGGTACTGAAAGCCAAATCTGTTGATGGTTTGGCCAATGGGGGCTTTGTAGAGTGAAGAGAGGAGAGGACCTAGGACTGATCCCTGAGGAAGGCAAACAGCAAGAGGAAGAGGAGAAGAAAACCAGCGAATAAGACACTAAGGGCGGCATGTATGATTTTTGCCGTTTAAACGGCAAATTTCATGCGCATAATATTAGTATAGAATGCACATTTTAGCGCTAATACGAGATTTCTGGCTAGGGTATACCACTTTGAAATAGTTCCAGCAGTAATGTGCCTAGAAATGCCATAGCGAAGCTATAAAGCTGTAGCTTTGTACGGTTCTAGTGCGCCCCACCTCCCACACGCCCCCCAGTAGCAGGCAGATTATCAAGTGCTGCTTGCGCTGTGTAAGGCGGCGGGGAGAGGGGTACGGGCCCTTTAAAAATGTAGCGAATGGGGCTGAGCCTGATATCGAGCTGAAAAGATGCCAGATATCTGGCACAGCCCCATTCAAATTGTTGCCCCAAAAATGTTGTGGAAAGGAAGATAGAACAAGAACCAAAAAAAAGCGCTTTTTTAAGGCCAGTGAATGAAACATACTAAGAAGTTGGTGACCTACAGTGTTGAACGCTAAAGAAAGATCAAGAAGAAGCAAGAACAAGTAGTTGCCCTGAAATTTTTACCCCTCAGGAGACCCCCCCTTTTTGAAACTTTAGCTTGAGCGTTTTCTTAAAGTACAAAAAAAAAACTCGATTGTAAAGGGTTGAAAGAGATTTAGCAGAGGATAGTGGTTAGGGAGATTTGGCCCAAGTGTTTCAGAATTTAAGATGAAGGGGGGGGGGGGGGGGGGGGGGGGGAGGGGGGAAAAGGGGAGGGGGTAAAAAGGAAAGGGAAGGATAAATTGTTTTGGTTTGAGGAAAAAGTTTTTGGGTTTTTTTATGGGTGGGTAGTTTGTTTGGTTTTTGGGGAAAAAAAAAAGAGGTTTTTTAAAAGGGTTATTATAAAAAAAATTAGTTTTTTTTTTAAAAAAGTAAATTTTTTTTTTGGGGGGGAAATTTAAAAATTTAAATTTTGTAAAAAATTAAAAAGGGTGGGAAATTTAATATTTTACGTCAGGGACAAGTGTACACTGCTGTTTTACAAGCACTGGGCAAAAAATACAACCTGCCATATGGAACCATATAGTAGTCAACACCAGTCAGGTCCCACCACATGACCTAAAGGGGGCTCACAGGCTTTCTTCTCTGTTTAAGTTGTTTTTTTTTCATGATGAGTTTTCCCTTTTTTTCCCCTTCTTTTCCATTAGGATAAAAACCCCCCATGTGATCCCCCCGGCCATGACTCGTTCCCCAAATTTACCACACAAACATCTTAGGCTATGTTACACTGCATCAAGAAAAAACGGCCCCTTTAAAGCGGCGTTCTCTCTCTGATGCAGGACCGCGGCTTTTGTCAGCTTTGTGCAAAAGCCCCGGCCCCCCTTCTCGTTTTCC
>JAODAL010080760.1:0-12132 GCA_025379985.1 Phyllomedusa bahiana | reverse complement strand
AAGGTGGCAACAAAAAAGTGGGCCACGGTGGCACAAGACAGGTTGAGGGAGGTGGCAGCAACATCAGTAGGCCACAGAGTGGCACAATCCATAGTGTGGGGTGGCAGCAACATGAGTAGGGGGCCCAGGGGGGCAAAGGGGACAGGTTGAGAAGGGTGGCAGAAACATAAATAGGCCACAGAGTGGCAAATACATAGTGGGGAGGTGGCAGAAAAAAACTCACAGACCACAGATGGCAAATGACGGGGTCGGAAGGTGGCAGCAACAACAGTAGGCCCAACAGAGTGGGCAAGACAGGTTAAAAGGTGGCAGCAAAATCGTGGGCCCACAGAGTGGCACAATCACATAAGGGGGTGGGCAGCATGAGTGGCCACAAAATGGCAAAATGACACAGTGTGGAGGGGGGGTGACATACCAGTCCCTGGTAAAGATGGGGGGTGGGATGGGCGTTGGCAGCAATGTGTGGCATCGCCCTTAAATATGATAATTTTGCCACCAAATATCATTTTTTCTTTTTTAACAAAACTCTATTGAGAAAAATAATGTCCGGCTTCATAAAAAAAGGGTCAACTTATACCCATCTTAAAAAACAGTTAGATTCAATGATTGTAGTTTCGGTCCCTAAACGGACCTTTTTAAACCGAATCTTTTACAAGTTTTATATTCTTATTCAATTCTTTGTTTTTTTTATAATACCTGTGCATTTTGTCACATAGTGTGGAGCCGAAACCCCAAACCCCATGTGTTTCTTCTCCCTCTCGGCGGTGGTAAAAAAAGGCTCTCATTTTGGCCCGGTAGTAAGGGTCCAACGGGTGGGAGCCAGAAGTCATCCTGCGGGGTGATATTCGGCTGTCATAGCCAGGCAAATCAGCAGTGCGGGCCTCTGACAATCACTTGGGGGCCCTCCATCTCCACTGTGTATGCCTGGTGTGTATCTGACTGTCTTCCTATCCCCCTCTATCCCCTCCGGCTGCCCTCCTCTCCTGTCCTTTGAGTAAAAAAAACACTAATTTCCCAGACACTGTGCTCCAATGTCCGCCCCTCCTCCAGTTCAGCCCTCACCGGGACATGGACGTGAGATGTGTCGCCACGTCTCCAGTCCCTGCCAAAAGATTTTGCGCATTTTTCCAGGATATGGCGGGCAATGCGTTTTCACCAAATAGTCCTGGCGACTGAAAATAACGGGGCCTCCTCAAAGGGCCTGGGGGAAACGGCGGTTCACGCAGGGAGGCACGGCTGATATCAAAATTACCAGGGGAGTACTCCTGTCCGCTTGGATCTCAAAAACTTTAAAATGGCCTTTCTTGTTCATAGGTCGGTCTAAAAATTTGGAGGGGGAAACCCAAGGGTGGAAATATTGTTCATCCTATGTTGGGGGGGGCCGTTCTGCCACTGCAGCTCAGGAGGGGGGGTGCTTGATTTTGTGGAATGGATGAAGTACATGCACTTTTTTGGGCCATTTTTAAAATGTTTTTGCAGAGGGTGGAAGATTCAGGCCCTTTTTGAAAACCCAGATGAAAACGTGCGCCATGAAGGGCGCATGGCTCAGCCTCCTCATGCAGCGCAGATGCTATGTTCCTTTCATCGTCTGTACCATGGTTCCGATTTTCGTTGTTACGGGGAGAAAGCCACAATTGATTTTTTGTTGCATGCACGTAGTTCCTCCCCCGTGTGACTTTGTTTGCCCGGCAACCAGGTGTAGAACTGTGAGACACCGCTGTGCCCTGCACATGTGGTATGATGGGGGGGCACTTAGGCTTTGGAGGCTGAGGTGGTGGGGGGAGGAGGGGGGGACATTGGTGCAGGTCAGCAGTTTTAAATGGGGGGGGAAAGCGGCCTTCCCGTCCAAGTTGTTGGGTGGTGGGAAAAAAGCAACACCCCCAAAGGGGCCGTTTTAAAAGGCATGTACTGTCCCCCGACCGTAGTTAAGCCCACCATCCCCGCTGCCCTGCACCCTTTGGGAAAACACGATAGGCTCAAGGACTGGCCCCCTTCTGTTCTACATATTTGTGCAGGGTGGTACTGCCTTTTTTGAAAGAATTACGCTTGGGGTCTCCAAATCGGCTCGGAAAAGCCCCTTAGTTCTCTGAACGTGCGAGTCCACCCTTTTGGGAAAAGGGGGGGACTGCGTTTCAACAACTTGGACAGGAGCACGGTGCTTCGCACCTTAGGTTTGGGTGGACGCAACTGCTGTCTCTTGGCAATGCCTCGGTGAACGGGTGCTGGCGCCATGAGTGGCAAGGGGGAGGGGCATCTGGGCCGGTAGTGAGGGGAAAAACAAACAGATCCCTTCGGGAGAGGGGGTGGAGCCTTGCCGGCTGAAATGGCATGCGTGCCCCCTGGGTGATGCTCTGTTGCTGCGGAGGAATGGACCACACATTGGACCTTTTCCTTTGGCCATGGATGGTAACGTGTGTGTTTTTTAGTTGGGCCGTGGTGCCAAGTTAGCTCCCGGCCGCTTCACTTTTTTGCCCTGATTCTAATATTTTCACTTTTCGACTCCTCCGGTGTCTAAGCAAAAAATGCCACACCACCCATAGGTGATTTTACACAAACACTCTGCACTGGGGACTCTACCGCCCCTGCCCCGGGACCCCTTTTTGGACCTCGAAGCGGGTGGTTACCCTGGCCTTTGGTTCCCGAACTGCCCATGCCACCCTGCTGACTCATGACCTGTCAACAATCAAAAACCCTTGGGGGGTGGGCAACACACGGCCGCAGGTGCACCGGGTTCGGCCTAAATGAGTACCCCTGCTGCGATGTCCCCCTTTCTGGCTGCGACTGTGCCTGCCCCGGAAGTATTGGGGCCCCTGCCACTCGCATTGAGGCCCGCGACCTCTCTTTCTGACATACTGTTTGATCAAAAATTTAAGACTTGTTTTAAGGAAAATGTTTTAATGATAAAAAACCCTGTATTTTTACCCCAAATTACTCCACAAACAAGGGTTAAATTAACCCTTGGGTATAAATACCCCACAGAAAAAAACAAAGGAATTCAGGTGTATGGGGCAGAAAAAAACACCCCCCCTGGATTTAGGGAAAATACCCCACAAAACTAAAACAAAATAATAACACTGTTTGAGTAAAAGTGTTATATGACACATTGTGAAGGTCTTTCACCCCGTTTTTTAAAAAGAGTTTGTTTTATAAAGAGTGCAATATAGTGCAGCAGCGATGATGCTTATTAAAGGGACAAGTAAAGTGTGAGAATTTTTAAGATGGCGCCCAATTTATACGGCTGTGTGTCACAGAACCCCCCGCGGGTTGTGTTTGGGTTTTATGTCTGCACATGTTTGAGGGTGTGCCTTTCTTTTTCCCAGAGTTCTTTGCCCCATTTTCAGCCTGTACTTGCGTCATTTTTGAAAAAAAAGACGTTTCGTTCCCGGGGATCACAATAAATTTCGGCTTCGTGCAGAAAAACCCAAGTTTTCGTGAAATTCTAAAGAATTCCACTTCATTAGAATCGATTCGCCATCTCTACTCATAATGCATTGCGAGATGGTGATTCACGAGGGCCCAGGAAGTGGCTTCCATTCCTGGGGCCGTTTTTGATAGGAGGTGCCAGTGTGAACTTCGATCGGGGACATCGAAGGGGTTTAAATACCCGTGGTGGGCTCACTCCGGCCTGGGTGATGCGGCATGAGGCCGCATATTTTCCCGCTGGCCCCC
Organism: Phyllomedusa bahiana; assembly: GCA_025379985.1. Classification (NCBI taxonomy): domain Eukaryota; kingdom Metazoa; phylum Chordata; class Amphibia; order Anura; family Hylidae; genus Phyllomedusa; species Phyllomedusa bahiana. Next base: position 8,463 of record JAODAL010080760.1, on the reverse strand, counting down.
ATGTGCGATGTGGGGGGCTACTTGAAAAACCGGGCACATCACCGGACAAATCATAGTACATTGCGGGAACGCACTTCCCCTAGGGGCATGGGTATGTCCAATGTCGGAAAGGGGGGTTAAAAGAAGCCTCTCCTACACTCATTCCGTATTAAATTGCACCTGTTTGAACTTGTTACCTAAATAAAAAAACCTGTCCGCACCTCAATCAATCACACTCCAACCTCCACCATGGCAAAAGAAAAAACGTTGTCTAAGGACCCCAGGGAAAAATTGTGCCCTGCAAAAGGTGGAATTGGACTAGGGGAAATAGGCAACACCGGCAACAACTTTGGGTGCAATTTTTAAAAAATGGAAAAAGCACAAGAGACTGTCAATCTTTCTCGGTTGGGGTTATAATACAAGTCTCGACGTGGGGAAAGGGGATGATTCTGAGAAAGTCGGGAATGACCCAGAACTCACGGAAGCCCTGGTCATAACCTAAATAGAGCGGGGGAGCACTGTATCAAAGATTCCATTAGAAACCCCCTACGCCTCAGGGATTAATTGCAATATATTATGAAAATTTACTTTTTGATTTTTTTTTTTTAATTTTTGTGGGGGAAGTGTCAAAAAGCAGCAATTTAGCTATTATTTTTTGTTTTTTATGGTGTTTACCCCTTGGGGGGCAAATTTAAAAAATACGGACATTATCTACAGGCCGGTAACATTTACGCCGCGCCACGCTTGGGCTGCGTGAGTTTGTGCCTGTTTTGCTATAGTGCTGTTCAGCTCGTTCCCTGTGGGGGGTCGCAGTGGCCTTGTTCCCCCCCGCTGTATACTTAACTGTCCCGGTTCCTGTCCGTTGTGGCAAACTATGTTGTCCGTGTCGGCGGCGTTAGTACTCACCAACACTCGCTCTCTTTCTGGCTCCTGTGCGCACACTCCCCAGGCATGCATGCGCACTCCCCCGATATTTAAAGGGACAGTGCCCCAATTACCGCCTTCGACAACTGGGATATGGGAACTTCCCGCCCTTTTCTAGTGTCGTTCTTTAATGGCTATCGAGTTTTGACCGCTGCTGCTGGTTTCTGTTTTTCCTGTGTTAACCCCCAGTATACTTTGTTAACACTGCCTATCCCGCGGTCATTCCCTATGTTCCCGACATTGTACTAGTCTGTACACCTGTGTTATCTGTTGCTGTACCAGGGCTGCGTCCTGTTGGGTTTCCTTACCTTTTTTTGCTATATGCTGCTATGCCCCTTTCCCCCTTTCCACTGCCGGTGTCCTGTCCCGCACCGCACTTCGGTTACCACCGGAGTATCACCCTCTCGCTCGCAGTGGCCATAGGTCCGCAATTTCCCGGGTTTTAACCCCGTGCTAGAAAAAAATGACGCCAGTAGAAAACAGCAAACTAAAAAAGTTTTGTTTTTTTTGGGTTTTGGTTTTTTTGTATTCTATCTTTTCTGAGACAAAACTGAAAATATTACTCTTTATGCGTTTTAAAGAGTCAGTGTACACTTGTTGACAGTGAAAATTTGGGGTGCCCCAAAAAAAGCAACACAACCATCAAATGAAGCAGGTTGGTTAAATTTGGTGTTTTTGCTCCCACCCTCTCACATATGGTCACTGGAAGTTTTAACTGGCATCTCAGGCAAAGAACTCTTTGGGGTCTGAAAAAGAGTTGTTTCTCAACATAATGATGGCCCCAGGCTTTAAAAAGATTGACAACACCCTGAAACCAAAATGCCAATTCCCTTTTTCCCCCCTTTTGGGGGCCCCCCCCCCCAATTCTTCCCGCCGCCAGCAGGTGGGGGGGCTCTTTTTTAAAAGGCCGCGGCGCAGAGTAGGGTAGTGCGTACTTGGGGCCGCCGGGCGTTCCCACAGGCGGGGGAAGCGGCCGCGCTCCGCTCCCCGCCGGAGTCTCGTTTTGCAGGGGGGAGGGGGAAGGGGGGGATCGCTCCCTCCTCCACCTGTAGTCCCGGGGCCGGGGTTGTGCGCCCCACATTTTCAGGTCCGCGGCGCAGGGAAGTGGGCGGGGTGCAGGGGAGTGACGTGCGGCTGTCTCACTTCCCCTGCGCCCCCTGAGGAGATGTCCGGAGCGGCCCTGCTGCAGGGCCTGGTGAGGTAAATGGATTTTATTATTTTTATTTTTTTTGCTATATGGGGGGGTCTGCCTGGCAACAATGGGGGCACTTTCCGGCAACAGAGGGGGCCCCTACCTTTTGGGAACAAAGGGGGGGACTCCCTGGCAACAAGGGGGCACTACCGGCAACAGGGGGGGGGCCCTACCTGGACAAGGGGGCACTACCGGAAACAAAAGGGGGGCACTCCCTGGACGAGGGGCTTCTACGGGCCCAAAAAGGGGGCCTACCTGCCTGGGGGCACAAACCTGCAGGGGGGACTCCCTGGCAAAGGGCATCTACCCCGGCTTTCTTCCCAAAACGTTTTTCAGTTAGTGAGTGGGGTTGCTTTTTGAAGGGGCGTGGGCTACCGGGGCCCCCAAGCAATTTTTTGGGCGCCGCCCACTGATTTTCCCCTTTTTTTTTTTCAAAAATTGGGAAAATATGCCCCTCTGAAACTTTTGAAAACCTTTCGCATGGTCCAACTCGAAAATGCCTCGCCCCGATCGACCCAAAGGTTGTGTGTAGTGTGCAGTCAGGTGTTTTAGACACTACTAAAGTTTTGTAAAGTTTTATTTGGGATTTGTTGCTTGTGATTAATGTACGAAAAAAAAGCTATGCTGAAGTTTAAAATAAAATGGTTAATGTATGCACAGCTCACACCAAGGAGACCCAAAAGGGGGGGCCCGAGTTTATAAAATTCCCATGTAACTATGTGGGGTGGTTGTGTTAGTTGTTAGTTTGTTGTTGAACGTCAGTTTTCTCTTGGAAAAACACTTGTTAATGGTACCTAGGGTCGATCCCTCCCCCTGTTACAGCCATTTTTTCAAGGGACTCTCTGAAGAAGAGAACTACAGTGAAATAATTATTTAATCCCTTGCTGATTTTGTAAGTTTGTCCAGGGACAAAGCTGAACAGTCAAAATTTTAAAGATTGGGTTAATTTTAATTTTGAGAGATAGAATTCAAATAAAATCCCCAAAAAATCAAATTGTATAAATTATATAATATAATTATTTGCGTTTTGTAGTGAGATAAGTATTTGATCCCTCTGGCAAACAAGACAATATTGGTGGCAAAAACCCTTTTTGGAAAAGCACAGCAGTCAGACTTTTTTTTGTGTTGATGATGAGGTTTGCGCAAAAGTAGGAGGAATTTTGGTCCTTTTTCTCTTTGAGATCATCTCTAAATCATTAAGATTTTGGGCTCTCGTTGTCAATCAGAGCTTTAACTCCCTCCAAAAGTTTTCTATGGGATAAAGGGGATGTTTTTTAGTCTTGTCTTGCTGAAAGACCCCCAAACCCCTTTTTAAATTTTTAGCAGGGGAAGGAGATTGTCACTCAGGATTTACGGTACAGGGGTTAATCCATTTGCCCCTTGATGCGGTGAAGTAATTCTGTGCCCTTTGAAGAGAAAAAACCCCAAACTAATGTTTCCACCCCCATGTTGCGGGGGGTGGTGTTCTTTGTGTCATAAGCAGTTTCTCTTCCTCCAAAACGGCAAGTTGAGTTTATGCCAAAGAACAATTTTTGTCTCATTGCCACAGAATATCCCGCTGTTCATTGGCTAACTTAATGTGCCTTCTTGAGCGGGGGACCCTTTCGGGCCCGCAATGGTTACCAATGGTTTTTTTGGTTGGGTGGGGTCCCCGCTGCCTTGAGATCTTTTAAAAATTCCCCCCGTGTAGTTTTAGGGATCTCTCACCTTCCTCGTGATCAAGGGTACCCCACGAGGGGGATTTTGTGGTGCCCCAGATCGATGTCGTTGTAGTCATTTTTATTTCTTCCATTTTATTACTATTGCACCAACAGTTGTCTCCTTCTCACCCAATGTCTTCTTATGGTTTTTTTAGCCCATTCCGCTTTGGGGCAGGTTTATGATCTTGTTCCCTGACATCCTAAGAAAGCTCTTGGTCTTGCCCATGTTGTAGAGGTTAGAGTCTGACTGATTAATTGAGTCTGTGGAAGGAGTCTTTTTTTAAAGGGGACTATTTAAGACAGCTGTCTTTAATGCAGGCAACAGGTTGATTAGGAGCGTCTAACTGATCTGTAGGAGCCAGAACTCTTAATGGTTGGTAGAGGATCAAATACTTAATTCTCTCAGCAAAATACAAATACATTTATATAATTTATACATTGTGATTTTCTGGATTTTATTTTAGATATTCTATCTCTCAATGTTAAAATTAACCTACCCTTAATATTATAGACTGCTCATGTCTTTGTCAGTGGGCAAACTTACACAATCAGCAAGGGATCAAATAATTATTTCCTTTACTGTATATGAAAGAGAATGCAACTGTCCAGATAGGAGACACCAGGAGTTGAACTGTGAGGTAAATTTTTTCCCCTCTGGACCTCACATTAGTTGATGACTAGTTGGCCTCTGGCCTAGCTCAACACTGGTATTTTGGGAACTTTGTTGTGTGTTCCTGGTGGTGCCTCTTATAGTCAGCTGTGCAAGCTGCTAAAATGTACAGAGACTATGTGAATGATCAAAGCTGTGTGTTAACCATCAAGCTCTGAGTAAAAGAGAAGCGGAATTGTCTGCCAGTCTTGACTCCTGCCTGTTTATCTGCACCGTACAGCAAGGGCACCTCACTCACCATCCCAGGTAATTTGAGTACTACCACCACCACCACCATCATCTCCAAGTGCAGACTCCCTCTTCCCTGTAGTGTTGCCTGGGATGCATGAGAGGCTTGGTGAGTGAACACCACCATAACATTACTCCTCCCATCCTCTCCATGGCTTCCCTGGAGTGCTGCATGCGCTTAGCGTCATTTTCAGAGATCGTCTTTTCAAATTAGATGTATGAGTGCTGGCAGCATTGCTGCAGAGTTTAAAAAGTGTCTTTGGCACATTACATAGTTACATAGTTAGTACGGTTGAAAGAAGACACGTGTCCATCAAGTTCAACCAAGGGTGGGGAAAATGTGGGTGAGGGAGAGAGACAAGGACTTTAAGCCCAGCCTCACCACTGGTTAATGCCCTGGAACCCACAAGGCAAAAAACCAATCTGCTCCAGTGGAGCCCATATCTCTGACCCAGAGCCTCCACAGCCAGGATCCAGAATTTTACATAGCTCCCGTACGCATTAATATTCTTTAGTTCCAGGTAGGTATCTAAGCCTATCTTGAAACTCTCTACATTTCCCCTGCTGTGACCAGCTCCTCAGGTGGCTTTTCCACAGATTCACAGTTCTTACAGTGAAGAACGCTCTTCTCCTCTGGAGAAGGGAATGTTCCCCTGTCTTTTGAGGGGGCTTCTCTTGAAATATTTTTTCCCCCTACTTTTTGTGGGGACCATTTATATATTTATATAAATTAATCATGTCCCCCCGAAGCCGTCTTTTCTCATGACTAAATAAGTTCAATTCTATTAACCTCTCCTCATAACTAAGATGCTCCATTCCCCTTATAAGTTTGGTTGTCGTCTTTGTACTCTCTCTAGCTCCATTACATCTCTTCTATAAACGGGGGCCCAGAACTGAACCAGCATATCTAAGTGAGGACGCACCAATGCTTTTGTACAGCTGTAGAATTACATCCTTGCCCCTGCGAGTTCCATGCCTTTTTTTAATACACGCCATATATCTTACTTGCCTAGAGGCAGCTGATTGACATTGCATGCTCTGTAGTCTATGATTTACAAGGGAACGCCCAGATCTTCTCAACAAGGTTTCTCCAAGTTTTTTCCCGCTAGGACATATGATTCCTGCAGATTATTTCTACCCAGATGCAGAACCTTACATTTATCCACATTGAACCTCATTTGCCAAGTGGATGCCCAAGCACTCAGTGTGTCCAGGTCTGCTTGCAATTTATAAGCATCTTCTATAGATTGCACTACCTGGCATAACTTGGTGTCATCTGTAAAAATTGTTACCGTGCTATTGATCCCTTCCACTATATCGTTAATAAATACATTAAATAAGAGAACACCCAATACTGAGCCCTGCGGCACACCACTCACAACCGGGGACCACTCAGAGTAGGAGTCATTTACCACCACTCTCTGAGTACGATCCAGCAGGCCCGTTTTTTAAACCCAATTACACACTGTTATCTCTAACCCATTGGATTCTAATTTACCCAACAAATGGCTTATGCGGCACAGTGTCAAATGCCTTTGAAAAGTCTAAAAACACAATATCCACAGCTGCCCGCTATCCAGACTTCTACTCACCTCTTCATAAAAACAGATCAGATTGGTCTGACAGCCTCTGTCCTTAGTAAATCCATGCTAGCAATCACTAATAATATTGTGTTTTGTCAACATACTCCTGTATATGTCCTTATGAGCCCCTCAAACTTTTTTCCCACAACAGATGTTAAACTTTTCTGGTCTAATAATTACCTGGGCAAGACTTGGAGCCTTTTTGAAGATGGGAACTACATTTGCCTTGCGCCAGACTCCTGGTACTATACCAGTCACCAGGGAATCTCTAAATATCATGTACAGGGGCACACCAATAACTGATCTGAGCTCTTTAAGAACTCTTGGGTGAATGCCATCAGGGCCTGGAGCCTTGTTCACATTCAGTTTATTTAACGTGGCTTTGACTTTTTCTACACTGAGACAATTAATTAATAGCAGATGATGTATTTTAAAAGTACTGACACCACCTACATCTGCACTTAGCCCACCCCCATCAACTACTATCTCATTGATAGTATATACTGAGCTGAAGAACCCAATTTTGCCTTCTCTTGGTTTAACCAGTGGACCAGCTCCCCATCACAGGTTTTTAAGGGCCCCCACTTGCTCTGACTTTGGCTTTTTGGCATTTATATGCTTAAAGAGATTCTTTGGGGGTTTGTCCCTTGCTGTCCTTGGCCACCTGCCTTTCATTTTGAATTTTAGCTGCTTTTATCACTTTTTTATAGATTTTATTAAGCTCTCTGTAATTTTCAAAGGCTGAGGCCGAGCCCCTTGACTTATATTTTAAATGCCCTTTTATATTATTTATTGCCCTCTTAACAGAAGGTAGAAGCCATGTTGGTTTTAGTTTTTGGGCCCTATACTTGTTACCCATAGGAATATATTTTTGCAAATAAAATTTCCCCAAAGTATATTTAAAGCTCCCCTATTTGGCTTCTATATCACTATTTGCTAATAGCTGCTCCCAGGCTAGGTCCTGTATTGCGTCCCTCAATAAGGAAAATTTGGCCCTTTTAAAATTAAATGTTTTTGCCTTCCCGCTCTGTTTTTCTTTTTTCCAGTTTACGCTAAAATGAATTATATTGTGGTCACTGTTACCAAGATTTTCAGAAACCGTGACCGCTCTAACAAGTTCTGCTTTGTTAGAAATGACCAGATCCAACAGAGCATCACTTCTAGTGGGTTTCTCCACAAACTGCCCCATAAAATTATCCTCTAAACAGGGTTGAGGAACTTCCTTCCCTTTCAGTGATGCAGAACCGTGACCCAGTCAATGCCTGGGAAATTAAAGTCACCCATTATTAATCAACTGTACCTGCCTGTGCTGCCCGCACCATTTGATTATGCATCTGTTCTTCTATCTCCTTAGTGATGTTGGAGGTCTATAGATTACACCAAAAATAATATTTTTGGGATTAATCCCCCCTTGTATTTCACCCACAATTTTTTCCACATCATTAGCTACTCCGCCCTTCTCATTTGCCTTCATATCACTCCTTACATACAGACACACTCCTTCTCCCCTCCTGTTCACTGTCTTTCCTAAATAGATTAAAACCTTGAAGGTTGACCGCTCAATCATGCGAGGAGTCCAGCCATGTTTCAGCAATACCTACCACATCAATCAGCTCCTCTACTACTAGCGCCTCAAGTTCCCCCATTTTGGTTGCAAGACTTCTAGCATTTGTGAATAGACATTTTAAGTTCCCTTCAGTTTTACACTTTCCGTCATTGGGTTGGGAGTATATCTAACATGGTCATTAGATGGCATGGGATCATACAGTTCCCGATCAGCAGACAGCATGGGATTAAACGTTACCTGTTTAGATGACGGCATTCGATTATACATCTCTCCTTCGGTAGATGGCATGGGATTATACATTACTCTTTCAGATGATGGCATGGGATTATACATTATACCTTTAGTGGACAGCATGTGATTATTTATTACACAGTTAGTAGATGGCATGAGATTACTTGAGATATGAGATACTGTGGGTACCTAGGCACATATCGCGCCAAAGTTTGGAGTATGCCTGTTAATACATTCTTTTTAGCTCAAAGTACACCACAAAACTTGCGCAGCCCCGTTCATACATGTTGTCCATAGTAATTTAATAATACCACAACACCATGACCACATATAACTACCACATAGTGACTGAATAATACCGCGAAAAACCTGACCAAATTTAAATAACC
>JAODAL010080759.1:0-12132 GCA_025379985.1 Phyllomedusa bahiana | reverse complement strand
GTTTTTATTCTCCGGAGGGGGGGAGAGTGAGCAAAAAACAAAAAGGCCGATGGGGGAGTAGGGTTTCCATTTTTGGTACAGTCAACATAATATTCAGCAGAAATGGGATTCTTTGACCCAAATTGGGCAGGTCCAACATGGGATCGTAGGGGGGTGGTTCTGGCATAGAGCATACTTTAATGAGAAAAATTCCCCCTTTTTACATTGCACAACTTCAACATAATTGTTTTTTGCAATGGCGACCCTGTTTGTCCCACAAAGGGCTGTTTGGTAAAATTTTTTTATTCAAGAAACCCCTTTTACACTCCTTAAAAGCTTTTTCCCCAATGGGGATTGTAGATCCCACTTGTGTGAAATTACAAATCTTCATTAAATTTAGACATAAAACAATTTTTTTCTTGCCCTCCTCCCTTATTACTAGCTGGAAGCTGTAAAACCAACACTTTTGATTTTAAATTTAAAAACATTTTCTTGAAAGATGCCATAAGAGATGGAATGTTTTCTGGTTAATGTGCAGCACCCAAAAGGGGTGCTTGCGGCTGAAACAAAAAAAATATCTACAAAATATCCGCTGCACAGTTTTAACAAAAATAAAACATCTAGTCCCCAAAAACAGTCTGAACAAAATAAAAGCAGCAGCTTTAAAACAAGAAAATTCCAACCCAAATGCTCGCACGATAGCAGATAAAAATAGGAAACAGTAGGCAGACCACGCAGTTGTATCACCACACGACTAACCCCCACGCTAATGAGGGAACCAATTACGGGGCTAACCGTCAAAAAAGCACCTACGCGTCCCCCAACTACAACGAAACCAGATCAACTGGTAGTCTTTCAGTTTGGGGTACCAGCGACCCAACTAGTCCCACACCCCCCCCCCCGCTGGCTTTCAAACGCAAATCTATCAGCCCGACCGCCCAGACACCTAGGGTTACCCTGGGAGATCTTTGAAAAACCCTAGGGAGAAAATGAACTCAGTTCCCCCATGCTCCTACCAAAATCCCCCCCGCAGGATGGACAGCAGGGATTTAATACCGACTTCCTTTAGAAGCTTTTTTTAGTGCCTTTTTTGAATACTGATCATCGCTTACCTAAAAAAGTAAAAAACCCCCCCCAACAAAATTTACACGAAAGACAAGTCGTTAAACAATTACCAGCCCAGCTTCCATCTACCCAGAAATGATAAAGAATTTAAAAAAGTTAAAACCCAAAAATAACCACAGAAAAAACAGTTTAATTAATGCATTTGAATTTTTTCCCTTTTTGCATGAGCAAATGACAGTCTCTCAGTGTGCGTAAAAAAGGAAGGTAGCTGGAACACTTAGTGAAATTCAGTGAAATTCTGTAAAGTCAGATAATTACACCATAAATCTCAAAAGCAATTTATGAAAAGACCAGAGAACCGGAGGTAGCAAAGGCACACGGCCAATTTTAAAAGAAAATCACCCCTAACCTTATCGGGTGACCCAGAGGGGGCAAACCAGGGTCGAGCAAAATAGGCATTAGAAACGAATAATCATGATTTCAAAAGAAACCCAATGAATTACCGTTTTGGTGAGATCATCACGTGGGGCTCCCCAAATTGGAACGGATGGGGCGCCCCCCCCCAAACAGACAACAGGTTTCCTCTGCGTTTCCTCTTTTTGTCTGAGAGTCACGTCCCAAAATATAATACATTTAAACCCCTTTTGTTTTGTACTTTTCCAAGTTGCCCCCTCCTCCAAATTGGTATTTTGCTGTATACAGCATTTAGGGAAGTACTGCCACACGGTTTGTCGGGAAAGAAATTTCTTTTAATCAGGGAAGTACATGACATTTTATATCACTTTTACTAACATTTGTCTACAGTTTTTAGTGATCTTTGTTAATTGACATTGTGGGGGGGTTTAATAAGATATCGATTTCAAATTTGGAAATATCATTTTTGCAGCGGCATAATTTTTAAACCTCCAGGGCCTTTTTAAACCCCAGTTGTTTACTTCCTGGAGGGGTTCGCAACAAATGTCAAATGTTTTCTGTGTCATTAGCTCTTTGCTTAAGCTATTTCCATTAACCAAGGACTCCATTTTAAATGTTTTCAGTATCACCAAGCGGGGATATCCGGAGGAAATTTTCTTACAGAAGCTGCTTTCAACCCCAAAATCGTTTTAATCTTAAAGGGGAAAAAGGTTTTTAAAAGAAAAAATTTTCAGCCAACCTATAGACATTTTTCTATTGTAAGCAATGGATATAAAAAATAAAACAGAGTTCTAATTTTTTCAATCAATTCCCAACCGCCCCGGCCCCGGGCCCAAAACCGTTGCACCCCCCAGCCCTAATATTTTTAATTTTTGGGCGCCCCGTACAATCCCCCTCTGTGCCGGAATGTGTATATCGGGGGAAAGTCGGGAGGCGAATCCCAGAATTCGGTTAGAAGCTTGTAATCAACATTATAACCATTGGGCGATAATTTTTTTAACCAAAGTGGATCCTTACCCGGTTTTGGGAGCAAGACGTGCAAGTTCCGAAAAAGTCCATTGCCTCAAACCCCGGTATTTTGCATTTAAAAAGCATCAATGGGGGCGTCACTTCAACCGATAAGAGTTTTTAAACCCAACCAACCATCCGGCCAGGTGTTTTCCCCTTATTGGGCGAGATGTTTGGGCCTTTCTACCCCCCCTTTTTCCGGATTGGGTGTCCAAAAAGGCCTGCTGTTCTATGCAAAGCCGGGGGAAGTTCCAGCATCCAGGAATGAATTTATCTATCCAGTCAGTGGGTGGTGCGTATAGAATCTTTAAAAAAATCAAAAGAACAACCTTTAGATCTCTCCCGCCGTACATTTTGCCGCAGAGGTGGTCCCCCAAGACTTCATGGGGTTAAGAAATTTGGGCCCTACCCAAATTCGCCCGCATCCACTATCTCATTTGCCCCTCTAAAGTATTTTTCGGGGTTTAAACTTAACTACCAATTAGCCTGACTTTGACAAAAAGTCTAGGACCCCCTTTTTGGGTTTTTGTAAACCATTTTTGCGGGTTTTTAGGGAAAGGGCGCCAATTCTTTTTGTGCTGACGCAGTGTGGTCTCAATTTTTTAAAAATTTTGGGTTTGGGGCCCCTCTTCTTCTGCCTGCAAATAGTTAAAGATATGGCCCCCCATTACCCCCTTTTCGCACCCCGAACAAGGGGGGGATTTCCCATTTGCCTAAATTATCATCCAAGAGTTTTCCTGGACTTGGGAAGGACTTAAATCCCCAGATTGCACAGGGAGCCCGGGGAAACGCCAAAATCTGCTCTTGGCTTGGGGAGGGGGGCGCGAATCAGCAAGTACGGGGGGTGGTCGGAAATAGCTTTGGTTTAAACCCGGAGTCCAAACCACTCCCACAGCTTCAGGAAAAAAAAAATAATCTTTCTCTGAAACTTTTTTCACCAAAGAAATGTGAACTTTTTGCCCCCGCATTTAGGGGCGCCCGGGTTTACAAAGCGCATTGTCATCTGCCCGGCTCAAATATTTTCCCTACCCTGGGGTTTGGGGCCCTTTTAATGGACTACCAGAGAAGGACCTGATTGCGTTAAAATCTCCCCCCAAATTTTTGTATCTGCCCTAGACTTAGAAAAGAAATTTTGCTTTTACAAAAAAATTTTTGTTGGGAAAAATTGGGCAATACATTCAAAGTGTGTATGAGGTACCCTTACAGTATTTTAGCAAAAAGTTTTGCCCCTTTACTTTTACCCGTCCTCTTAGAAGTCCAATCCCTTTCTAAATAAAATGGCCCCCCCCTTTATTTTGGGAAAAATAATTGGCCCTTGGCAGGACACCACCAGGGGAACCACAGACCCACCCTTTTTTATCCTTCCCCCCCAGTGGGGTTTCTAGCAAAAGATTTAAAACAGGCCTTGAAACGCTTTTAAAAGTACCTCACCCTTCTTCCTTTTAATAGGATATAGAGCCCCGCCACATTCCAAGTAATCAGCCTGATTGGGCCCCCCTCTGAAAAGGGCCCCTCCATAGCTCTACCCGATGTATGCCACTCACGGCCCTTGTAAGAATGGGTTTTTTTTCAGTTTCCAAGCCCCCCCTCGCCCAGGAGCAACGGGTACATCTTTTTTAAACTGGCCATCGAGGGGCAGGGAGCCCAAAACCTTCGCCAATCCATCCCCCTCGTGGAAACAGCCCAAGAAAGAGCCACAATCTCACAAAAATAAAACGATAACATATTAACATTTTGGGGCCCCAACTCGGTCCCCGAAATTACCAAAACAATCAAATCAAAAGTTTATCGCAACAACAGTCAATGATCACAGATCCAAAATTTCCCCTTTTCTCCCTAGTGATCATGACCTTCTAGCAAAACCCCTCCTCAACAGAAAATACGCTGCTTGAGCGGGTCCTCAAAAAACAACTGTTTCCCTCCACCTGCACTTTAATTTGCGGGGACTACTGGAAACGTATCGCCTGCCATGGACATGCCTGCAAATTGGGGTGAACAGCTTTCTTTTTTGGGCCACACTTGCAGAGAAATCTTGAAACAACAGGATTTTAATGCCCTCTATGGTGAGAGCGTCACGCCTCCTGTAAGCCCTCAGCACAGGCTCCTTAATTGCCCAATTGAGGTATTTAGCTATCACCACGCGTGGTCTTGCGTTCCTCTCCCCTTCCTGCCTCTGCGGTCCCAGCCTATGAGCTCTTTCAATGACATACTTGTGTGTGGGAACGTCGATATCTAAAGCTTTCGGAAGTTTATCTGTAAGGAAGGTAATCATGGAATCACCTGTAATGGATTCTGGGATCCCTACAAAGCGGAGGTTATTCCTCCTGCTGCAATTTTCCAAATCTTCGATCCGGTCTCTTAAAATCGCTTCAGTCTCCCTAGCCTGTGCAAGAGATTGTTCCACATTAGAAGTGGTAACTTCACAGGATGTCACTTTGTTCTCAAGCTCCACTATTTTCTGCGTGTTAGCTGTAATCATTGTTAACGCAGAGTTAATCGAAGTATGCAAGACCTCAAATCGTTTATCCATCATGAGCATCATAATTCTGGAGACCTCTTGGGCTATAGCGGCAATGGTTAACGGCTCATTGCCCTGTGGGGGCCCTGTCGGACTAGATGGAGAAGTCTGGGAGGGGATACTCCTATCTCTTAAGAATGGTCCTGGAGAAGCAGGGCCTTCCATTGCGGCCCCTAGGGGAGTACCCTGAGCCATGTTAAGGGCCTTATTTTTCGGAGTTTTAGGAGCACCTTTTGACGTATTAGAGGCCCTCGTAGCTTTTGGAGGAGCTGTGACCGTGGGCGAAGACGTGTGTTCGCGTGTATTTCTCTTTGATTGGCTTTTGGATAGATATTTGTCCATCCCTCCGTTACAGAGGGATGAAAAGAGTGGGGAGTGTTGATAAGATTTTCGGGAGAGACAGGAAGAATTTCTAAAATCACATATCAATAAAGTAGCAGGGCACCTCCAACTACCCTCAAACTGTGCCTACAGTGCTGTGAGCTTCACAACACCTAGCTAGAAAAATTTAGATTTATCACAGTTAAATCCAGCAGCACAAGCAGGTTACACCAGCAAGGATACAAGATAAGTCAAACAGTTCTAGACCTCCAGCTCCCTCCTGTGGTCAGAGCCCGCTGGTGCCGTCCTGTGAACAAATGGCGGGAGAAAATTTAACCCTCGCAGTGTCCCTGTGCGTCACTCCGTTCCTTGGTCAATCCAGAGGCAGGGGAGACAACAGGACCCCAGCAGCTTAGTTCTCAAGCTCAGGTTGTCCCCCTCAATCGGGGTGTTGCAGAGTCTTACTTTTTCAAATCCTGCAGAGGGTTTAGAGCCAGAATCCAATCCACAGAGACAGATGCTTAACAGAAGTGCTGTGTCAACATCCCGGAGAGCCGTAGATCGCCCAAGGAGTCACGATGGTATTAATTAGGCAATCAACTACAGCGCTCCCCTTACTGTGAAATATGCCGGCGTCTGGGGATGTCGATGCTGGTTGGCAGGCGGGGTCAGGGGCTGGGGGCTGCAAGCTGCGTACTGGTGCCACCACCAAGAAATCAATATGGCGGCTAATTTTACCCGCCGTCACTGAGCCCAGTGGAAGGGGGACAGAAAAGATTCCAGCAAGGTCCTCTCTTCTTAAAGGCGAGCTCCGGCAGTGCGGAAAGTCCACCCCCCCAGCTGTGGAGGCGAACCCCACACACCCAGCGTCACCCGGGTTAGGCACCGTGCCCTCTGAGTCTCTGGGGCAGGCTAGCGCTGCAGGCTCTCGGGCCAAGATGGCCGACTGACCCACTACCCGGTCACGAGCCAGCCGCACCGAGGGATGGAGATTCTCCGACAGTCTCTGCCGCCAGCCACCACCTCCACCGCTCTCCCGCCCGCCTGCCTGTACCTCGTCAAACGCCGGTCACCACCGCACCGGAGTCGAACACCACCACAGCCACCCGCCTCCTCCGAGATGTATGGAGCCCGCGCAAGTCCCTTTGCAGCCGCCTCCTCTCAGACCGCGCGCGGTCTGCTCTTACAGCTGCAGGCTCCTCGGTGTTCACCGCTGCCGGCCACCTCCGTCCGCCCGTCTCGGCCTCCGGTGCCTCTCGGGATACTGGACGCCTCCCAATCCGCCCACTCTCGGCGCTGTTTCCTCCGCTGCTGCCGCACGTCGGGTCCGGGCCACTCTTCACCGGGGAGGTAAGCGTAGCAACACTGGTGACGTCGGAATCTCACACTGTCTCCGCGGTGTGCCGGCGCCTGGCTGTTTCTACTGGCGCGCTTTCGCCTCTCTCTCTCCCGGGTGGGGCGTCGTTGCAGATCCTCCGCGGCAACCCACGGCCTCGGGCTTCGGAGCAGACTCCAGCTCCTCGACTGTCCGGGTGATAGGTGCGCCGTTCACTGGCCCTCTTCTTCCCCTCGGGCTGAGCAGTTATGGGTCCTTCAGATTTTTGCCCTAAAATAGTTATTTTTGGACACTGGAACGGGAGCTCAGGTAAAATGCAGCTACACTCGGTAGCTCCGCCCTCAGAAGTCGATACAGAACTTTTCTAGTCACCGCAGGTGTATTTCATTGGTGCAAAACCCACCTTTTATTATCTGTACACAATTTAAGTAGGTTTGTTTCACTTTGGCGCAGGCCATTTTTGTTCAAAGACCCATCTTGTACTTATATTACGATACAGAAATTTGCTAGTAATTGCAGGTGTATTTCATAGGTGAAAAAACCACCTTTTATTATCCGTACACAATTTAATTAGGTGTTTTTCACTTTGGCACAGCCCAGTTTTGTTCAAAGAGCCACCTTGTACTTACAATAGGATACAGAACTTTTCTAGTCACTGCAGGTGTATTTCATTGGTGCAAAACCGACCTTTTATTATTCGTACACAATTTAATTAGTTTTTTTTTTTTAAACATGTTTTTATTGGTTTCACAATATAATGGTGTCAGCAAACAAAATATAGGTACAAGAATCATACAATACCGACTTTTTGTCTTCTTTATCAATGTCCGTGACAGACTATTGTCAACAATGAGGTAAGATATAGTCTTGAAAACCCGTGCATTCGAGAGTCTTTCATATACTCTAGGCTGTCTAATTATTAAGTTGGTCCATGTGTAGGGAGATCGCTACCTTCATGTAAGATTAGATACACCCTAGAGAAAATATATTCAGCAAGCTGACAGAGTTTGAAACCTAGTTATACTGGGTGGTTGGTCAATAAACACCTGAATACCAACCATGGCATTTAGGAACAAAAAAAAAAACAAGAACATTGTGAGAAAATAAAATACGTTCACCATGAGCTCATATTCTACTTCACATGTGGGTACTTATGTAGACCCACATGACCAGGACAAAAGTAATGCATTCGGCCTTTCCTTGATATCCCCAAGGTTTAGACCCCATTCATACGCCAGTATGACCTCAGTACTCAGTGGAATCTTTCTCCCCCTCTCTCAACCCCTCAAATCTTTAACTTCCCCAGTGTACCCAATTCCCCCTCCAAATACCACCTGGTATACTTAAAGGGTGTCACCAAGAGTCTAATTTCCTCCTTATCTAAAAAGTGGCAGATAAAAGTGTTCCATTTAGTAAAGAATTTCTCAGTTTTTATGGATTTGGCTAGCTCCGCTTCCACCCTTTCTGCTTCCATGTATTTTTTAACCACTCCTAAAACTTCGGGGATCCCTGGTGGATATGGTTCCAGCCAATTTTTTAGTAGGCATCTTTTTGCTGCCAGGATAATTATGTGAATGACCGAATGGTGTGTAGATATGGTTGTTAAGTCATAGAAGAGCAATGTTGCCGGGGACAGGGTAAGCTCTATACGCCCCTTATCCATTAGAACCCGGAGTAAGCACTTCCAGAAGGTTTGTACCTCGGGGCAACTCCACATTCCGTGTGGGAGATCACTTTTCGGGAGGGAGCATTTAGGACATGCAACCTTCCTGTGTGGGGCCGAGGCGTGAGGGGGGATGTTGAATCCATAGATGGCCCTGTGCATAAACCTGAAGTATGTCTCCCTCCATCCCTCATTGACCACTGCTTTGCATACCTTTGACCAACCATCCAATACCATGTTCGTCCCCTGCAATGTGGGGAATTCCTTATCCCAAAAGGAGAACAATTTATCCTCCCAAGAATACACCTCCGGTTCCCGTAGTCTAACATAGAGCATAGACAGGGAGTAACGACCAGAGTTTGGGTCTAAAAAGTTGTCAAACTTATTTGCTGGGAATTCAGCTCTCACACACCGTACCCTACTAGTAAGGAAACTTAACAGTTGGTAGTAGGTTAGGAAATGGGAGTTAGGGATACCAAATCGTTCCTGCAGGTCTGGGAATGACCAGTACTTGTTTTGGTCTCTATCGAACATGTCATCGACATTCTTGAGATCCCTTTGTTTCCAGTCTAGCAGATGGGGATTACCCACGCTGGCTTGGAGTTCTGGGTGTCCTGATAGGGGCATATGTTTACTATACATGGCCGGCAGGTTAAAAAACTTTCGACACACTTTCCACGCTGCAATGGTATCTCACATCAATAAGCAGGATCTAACTGGTATTGGTATTGCTGCAAATTTCGTATGGAGTAGAGCCGATAGGTCCCATGGATCCGCCAGAAGCGACTCCAGCTCTGTGTTTGAATAAAATGAGGTTCACCTTACCCAATCCACACAATGTCGCAAGACACAGGCGAGATTATATCTCCTTATGTCAGGGAGGTTTATCCCACCACACGCCCTCGGGAGCATAAGCTTAGAGATTCCTATTCTTACTTTTTTTGAAGCCCAGATGAATCTAGTAAACCCTGCTAAGAGAATTTTTATATCAGAGTGTTTTAAGAGTAAGGGGATCGTTTGGAGGGGATAGAGGAGCTTGGGGAAGCTCATCATCTTGACCAGATGACAACGGGTGAGCAAAGAGAGAGGGAGCCTAGACCATCTATCAAGTTCTCTTACTATCTTAAGTATAAGGGGAGGGTAGTTTAAGTGATATATGGATTCAGGGTATTTACCTATGTGGATTCCCAAGTATCTGATGGACTTTTTGGCAAAAACCAGCGGGATATCTAGTTTATCCAAAGGAGGGGGTTCGGCCTGACATGATAGGCTGAGAAGTTCTGACTTTGTCTTATTTATCTTGAAGCCTGAGTAGGTCCTGAAAACTCTCAGGTGTCTCAGTAAGGGGCCAACATCCCTTTCAGGGTGTGCCAGGAAGAAGATAACGTCGTCTGTGAAAAGAGATAGTTTCAGCTCTGTCGATTTAAGTCGGATCCCGTCGAACAAGTTAGATGATAAAAGAGAAAGAGCTAGAGGTTCTATAGCCAAATTAAAAAGAAAAGGTGACATGGGGCAGCCCTGTCTAGTCCCTCGCTCTAAGGAAAAGGGTTGAGAAATGAACCCTGGGAGCCGGATTCTAGCCTCGGGATTTGCATAAAGAGTCCCCAGGAAAGTCCTAAAGGGGCCCACCAAGCCAATTTTGTCAAAAACTAGGTTGAGCCACCCCCAGTCGACACTGTCGAAGGCCTTCTCTGTGTCGACTATGACCAATGCAGCACTTGGGTGTGAGCTCGGACGTTTTTTTATTTCGTCCAACACCAAGAGAACCTTTCTTATGTTGGCCACTGCGGACCGTCCCTATATGAAACCAACTTGGTGTCTACCTATGAGTTTAGGCATAAATTGGGCAAGGCGGTCCGCCCTGATTTTCATCACCAATTTAAGGTCAACGTTAATTAGTGATATAGGTCTAAAAGAGGTAGCTGAGGTAAGATCCTTCCCCTCTTTAGGGATAACAGTAACGTACGCCGTGTTCATTGCTGTTGTTATTGTCGTCCCTGAAAAATAGTAATTGTTTAGTTTGTTTATTGTTGGTGTTATTTGGTCTTTTAGGACCTTGTATAACTCATCGTATTATCCGTATTGTCCAGTGGATTTGTTGTTTTTTAACTTAGAAACTGCGGTCCCTAGCTCCTCTTCCTCTATAGGGGCACCCAAGACAGAAATCTCCTCCTCTGACAGGCCCGGCATGTCGATCTGCTGCAACCAACCCTTAGAGAGGTTGTCATCTAGATTCTCATCCGAGTACAGTTTTTGATAGAAAGATCGAAAAACCTCTACCACCTCCTCCCCCTTCCGCCTTTTATTTCCGGCACATGTGCTGGAGGGCGGGGTCCCTTTGCAAATCTAGCCAATAGCCTGCCTGGTTTACTCCCAAAATGGAAGAGTTTAGCCTCTGACCGAGTCTGCTTAAAGCGTTCCCTCTTGGTTATCCACGTCTCATACTCCTGTTTAGCAGTGACCCATTTACTTTTATGTTCCTTTTGGGGGGATATCTTGAACGTATTGTATGCTTCCCTTAGCTTAGTGCTTAATATCGCTACTTTATCCCTAACTTTTTTCTGAAAGCTAGTAACATAGGCTATCAACCTTCCTCTTAAGACTGCCTTTGCAGTGTCCTAAAAGAGCTGAGGAGTCTCCTGATGTACCTGGTTATCACATTGATACTCCAACCACCAACCTTGTAAAATTGATTGGAATTCCTCATCTTGGGCCAGATAAGCGGGGAACCGCCAGATGTAGTCTGTGCCTCTTTGGACACGATCCAACACCGTGAGCAGGGCTGGCGAGTGGTCTGAGATAACCATGTCGCCATATTCAGCCTCTTCCACCCTTGTCAGCAGGCTTTTAGAAATCAAAGTATAGTCTAACCGTTACCAGCTGCCATGGGTGGGAGTAGTATAAGTACTCCCTGCCCTCGGGGTTAGACAGCCTCCAAGGGTCGCAGATATCCACCTTTTCAATAAAAGTAGCTAGGTACGATTTTCCTAGAGCCGGTCTCTTGGACTGTGACCCCCCCATTCTTCTGTCCTCAGTATAAGAAATAACCTCATTAAAGTCTCCGCCCAGAATTTTATGCTCACACCCGTCCCTGTTAAGTATCGTTGCTAGGTGTCTGAAAAAAGAGGGACCACCCATGTTTGGGCCATAAATATTGTAGAATGAAAAGTCCTCGTTGTGAATTCTAATGTTGATTTTGACCCACCTCCCCTCCTCATCATGTTCATGGTGAGTTACTTGTCCTTCAAAGGTGTTCCTAATTAAAATCAGAACGCCTGCCTTTTTCCCCAAAGCAGGGGACCCGTAAACACTGCCCACCCAAAGTCGCTTCATACGCGGGAAATCCTCCTCGAGCAGATGGGTCTCCTGCAGTAAAACTACATAAACCCTGAGTCGCTTCAGGTGTCTAAGTACCATGAGGCGTTTACCTGGGGATCTCAGGCCCTTAACATTCCAAGACACAATTTGCATTATAGATTGAGAACTTGGTGGTATACGTGTATAAGAAAAAGGCTTACAACCACAGTGCAAACTTAAAACGTAACAGACAAACATGTCAACCGCACTCCAAGGAAGAGTCCCAAAATAATGGAGGGGCTCACTCTCCCCCAGAAAATTGTGCCAAGGGGCTTCACTTTTTTCCGACATAAAGAGATGCATCATTTATTATCCAAAATTTCTATCATCGTTTTCCCCAATCACCCAAGACGTCTACTTCAGGTAAAGTATAACACATTATAAAAGAATAAATGAGCAAGAGAAAAACTTGCAAGAGCGGAATACCCCACCCCACACCTAGCTATTAAAGGAATAGAATTTTCCCAAACC
>JAODAL010080758.1:0-12132 GCA_025379985.1 Phyllomedusa bahiana | reverse complement strand
TCTTTTTTTGGTCGGTGCTCCTCCTCCCCGCTCCCTCGACAGACGGTGGTGGTGGTGGGGACTGTGAAATCGTCTATTCCTTGGGCGGGCCCTGGGGAGAGATGCCAGGGTTGGCAGTCGGGAAAGGACAAGTCCTCAAGATGTAAGGCCTTTTAGAAATGGTGGAATGTCCTCCGCTGAGCGGACAGTTAGGGTTTGCTTGGGAAGGTGGACATGTAGCGCAAAAGGGTACCCCCAATGGAAAGGGATGCTTTTCTCTCGTAGTGCATCCAGAAGTGGCTTAAGAGACGCCCTCTGGGCCAGAGTAAGACGTGATAAATCTTGTAAGATCCTGATAGCAAACCACCTTTTTTTTTAACAAAAAAAGACAAAACACTTAGAACATGTTCAAAAATCCACCTTATTTCAGGTCAAAAAGCGTGTCCCAAACATTTCCATGTCGGATCGTTGTTCAAAACCCCATAGAGATAAATAGGACTTGTTTTCTGACTGTAAACCTGGCAGAAAAAAAGACCTAAAATCCACATTGAAAACCGCGTCCAAATAGTCGCCGGACAACACGGTTTTAGGATTCAGAATCTGACGAGTAGTTTGACATTTGTTGCATAAATGTACCCTAAGGGTATGGTCTGTCGGACCCCAAACACGTATCTAATAAATAGCAATGCGATTTATATTGCTTTTTATTAGAAACACGCATTGGCGTTCACACAAGCGATCGCTGATGCATGTCTCACTCCGTCTTTCAGATCTGTCCCAAGAACTGACATGTCAATGGTCCGAAAGAAGCAGCAGCAGCCCTATTTTAAACTATAGGGTGCGATCCTGCTGCATCCAAACATGCAGCTGCACGTTGGATATGTGTTGAATCCGATTGCTGCAGTGTTTCTGGATCCGATTTTCGGATCCAATAACGCCATGTGACTATACCCTAACTCTGAAAAAAGCAAAATCAGAACAGCAATGTATTTTGTAATAGTCTTTATTTACTTTTGTTTAAAGCTAAGCAATGAAAGCTTTAAGCTCGACTGCAACAGCAAGATTTGCTTGGTCATGACCTCAATGCTTAACTAAGAGTAAGTTCACATTGGACTTTTCTTATTGGAAAAGTCTGATGCAAATCTTGGGCTAAAATCCAAGACGATACCTCAAATTTCTGCCGATTTTCACTTTACAGAATTGGTATTTCAAGTCAAGCCTGGCGGAGCAGAATTGGAGAAGGAACCGCTTCCTGAAACACCCATTTTTTTTTTCCCCCCAGAGTGGAGAATCCGCGCTGTAGTTCACATTGTCATCTCCAGTGCAGACTGGTCATTCAAATGAATGGCAGGTGGATTTCACAGGTCGAATTCTGCGTTAAAATCCATCAGGTGAGCATACCCTAAGAATGAAAAAGTTACGGGCAAATTGCAATAATTACGGTGACTAGAACATTTTATCCTCTCTGTAGTGAAAACTTTACTTATCAGCCTCAGTAAATAGACTCTTTAACCCTTAGTGCACCAGGATGTACCGGTCCATCTTGGCAGCACTAAGGGAGCATGGAGCAGGCCCATTCATTGAGCCCACTCCATTTGGAGCAGGTGCCAGCTGTCAATCAAAGTCAGGACCTGCTGTTAGCAGCCGAGATCAGAGATTACTGAGATTCTGGCTATTCAGCCCTTTAGATCAGGGGTCCTCAAGGCCCACCGACAGGTCATGTTTTTTGTCTTTCCTTAGTATTGCACAGGTGATTTAATTATTCTCAGTGCATTCTGGGGGCTATCCTGAAAACATGACCTGTTGGTGGGCCTTGAGGACTGGAGTTGGGGAGCCCTGCTTTAGATGCTGCAGTTAACACAACTGCGGTATGTAAATGATTAGAGAATAGGGCTGCAGTCCATTGCGACATCAGATCGTGAGGTGCCATTGGGTTGTATTGACAGCAAGGAGTCTGAACTGGATGGACATCTGTCTTTTATCAGCCTTACAAACTATGTAACAGATTTATAGACTAGGTCATTATGCATGTGGCGATATCAAATATGTGTACTTTTTTTTTTTTTATTAATTACCATTTTTAATGAGGAAAGGATGTACATGTTTTTTTTTGGTAACATTTCATTTTCGCTCAGCAACACTGCACTCAGCAATTTGTAGATCACTGTTCTAATACAGTGCAGTACATGCTTGTACTGCACTGCATTAGTAACGGTCAATCATCACATCCGGCTGTGATCACCTCAGATAGCCTTTGTTAGGCCTCAGGGTTGGCATGGAAGCTATCATGATCGCATTGCAGGGTGCAGACAGAGAAAGCTCCCTCCCTCTGCTGCCGTCATTGATGGTCGCATCAAAGGGGTTAATCGGCCGCGACCAAAGTAAACTCAGCATGTAGAACAGTGTTCCCCCATTCCAGTCCTCAAGGTCATGTTTTCAGGATCGCCCACAGAATGCACTAACAATAATTAAATCACCTGTGCAATGCTAAGGAAAGCTACAAAACACGACCTGTTGGTGGGCCTTGAGGACTGGAGCTGGGAATCCCTACCTTAAAGGTATGCTAATTCAAAAAACAAAATTTTTTTTTTATATACATTTCTATGAATACTCTATCTGAATGAAGTGCTATGTGCTGCAGTCACCAACAATACAGATAAGTAGCCCAATTCGTAATAGGAAAAAAATTATTTATTTACCAAACTTGCAAAATTCAACAGTTTCTCAAGGAGGGGAGCTGCTCAAGTCGGTCCACCCTCACACACCTTCATAGCCAACATTCACCTCTCACATCAACGGCATGTGGTACTCTGCAGTTTCCACGTCCCTTATTGACAATGGCTCTATTGTTCACTTACCATACATTACAGCAGCACGTGAACAGTTTACAAGTTGCACAACGTCAGAAATACTTGGTCCAAAAACCAAAACTATCTATCCATGACAGCAATGAGGGACGTGTGCAGACCTTATACACCCACCGAGTCTGCTCACGACAAGTGACTTATTTTATGGGCTATGCGCTGCAAATTTCCAATGGTAGAAAGTGGTATTTGACTCGATTGTGTGTATCAATAAATATATATCCTTTTTTTTTTAGCATGAAGAGTCCTAAGGGATGGTATGCTCAACAATTGTTCTTAACTGAACTTCCTATAGATCATGGGATCCCTGGGTGGCATGCACCATAGCTTCACTATTACACTAAAGAAACTTTCCTAACCTCTAGAGTGGGGTACCAAGACACTGTTCTGTTTAGTCACAAGGTACCTATAATTTAAATTTTGCATAAGGCAGAACTGTTTCCACTAGTGATATCAAAATAGAGGTACAGAGGGTATATATTCTTACGAATATGTTCTGAGGTTCAGACTATTACATTTTACATATACGTGTCCATACAGTTAAAGTGCCAGTAATGGATCGAAAAAGCAAACTAGCACAAGTCTTCGGACCTGCATCTCCATCAACAGTTTGAACATGATGATTACGATATGCTGGTTGCCAAATGGAGAAATTGCAAATGCAAGAAATGAAATGTGTGGTGGGACCGCAATTTCTTTAAGCACATATTTAGAAAAAAATATAATACGAGGACTGCGCCTTAAAAAGATTCCAACATTTATCTACACGGAAAGTTTCATACAAAAATGGAATCAAGTATTAACAGAGTGCTCTTTGAAATTAAAGGAGTTGTCTCCCCACAGGGTTTCAAAGAATGCATGAAAGAAATTCTCTGTCACTTCCTGGTTCATACTAATTTGCATAAGCTCCTTTGCTTGTACAGCTATGTTGTGCTTTCAGATGCTAATTTTAGATTAGATTAGCTTCTCAATACTGGAAGGACTTCTTATCTGATCCCCAAAACAAAAGCCCTAATTACAGAGCTGTTTACTTGAAAATAATCAAGCTTTTTACTGTTTGGCAGCACAGGACACTGACTGACACTGCTGACCTGTGTGATGGATCACTCTCTGTTATCTAAATTGAACAAACAGCCCCAGGGGGATTTGTTTTACAGGTCAGTTACTGAGGGAACTGAAATTTAGCCATGGAGGTAATAAATTCACTTGTATCTCTTTAGGGAAAACGAGGAACCAATGCAATATATATTTGGAAAATGTCTTTATTTTGTTTTCCCCTTTACAATTTGAAAGGGTATTTTTTTGTAGCGAGACACCCCTTTAATGCAATTAATAGTGGACTTTGAAACGGAGAAAAACATTACAAGATCTTGAGTTGGAAATTAAAACTCCCAAAACAAAAATTGGATATTTATGGATCAAGTCAATTATGAAGCTTTTAGAATTAAATATTAAAAAAAATGTGGAAAAGATAGAGAAAATTATTATGGATACGAAGAAAAATAAATATCAGCGTGATCAGGAAGACTATAAACAAAATAGCGTTTATAATTGGCAACAAATTAATAGACGCCCAAGATCTAGTTTAAGAAATCAACAAAATAAAAGAGCGCACAGAGCAAGGAAAGAAGTGAGCTTTTCGGAAGTAGACTTAACAGAAACAGGTACGTCAGAGTCGGACAATTCAAGCCTTGACAGAACACAAAAACGCGTTCCAAATCAGGACATGTGTGCACAAGCATCTACTTCAAAAAACGCGGAGGACGAAAACATAATGCAACCAATACAAAAGAGCCGACAAATAAGAACAGGCAGAAAAAAATAAAAGAGCATCCCATATCAACAGAAGTAAATGAAAATATCCATGATGTTATATGTCTCACTCCGTGTATTCTCACAACAGCACAATTACAAGTACTCCAAAAAGGACTGAACTTTACTCCTACCCGCAATGTTCAATACTATGCTAGATGTTAATCGATTCACAAGAGCTCTAACAGTAAAAAAGCATTTTTTGGTAGAATTAGATGAAGATCATTTGAATAATGATGGTACTAATGCAGTTGAATTTATCAATGAATATGATAATCTTAGGTTCAATGAGCAGCAAGCACTAAAATTCCTTAGAGAGGGATGAAAATTCTGATGAAAATAAAATCCATGCCAGTGAGATAGAGTAGGTCACAGGTAGTTCGAAATTCTATCCTTTAAAATCTAGAATAAGTGCAATGGAAGCGTTTCAAACCACAATGGAGCGCGATTTAAAAACATTGAAAAATAAGAATAAAAATAAAAATCATAGTAATTTAACTAAGGATGAATATAAAGCTTTAAAAGAATTGAAAGAAAATACCAATCTAATTATAAAAAGAGCAGGCAAGGGAGGATGTATAGTTATCATGGACACAGCTCTTTATGTGAAACAGATGAACACAATATTAAGTGACAGACAAACTTATCGTTTGTTATTGAGTGATCCAATAAATGACATACAATTAAAAATCACACGACTTATGGCAGAAGGACTTAGTCTGGGAGTAAATACAGCAAACCAAAAAAAAAATTTGGTTATTGGTAATCCACGGACTCCTGTCATGTACGGAGTGCCAAAGGTTCATAAGAATAAATTTCCCCCAGATTTGCGACCTATCATATCAGGAAATGGAAGCATTAATGAGCATCTAAGTACCTGGATTGATAGATATTTACAGCCAATTGTCCAAACGTTACCTGGCTACTTGAAAGATAGCTCTGCGGTTTTGAGATCATTCAAAAATTTTAAATGGACATCGGAATTTTCTTGGATAAGTATGGATATAGAAAGTCTCTATTCCAACTTACCACATCACCTAGTAAGAGTAGCAGTTCAACATCATCTGCAGAATTATAGCACATATGAGGAAAATCTACAGATGTTTATTTTGGATAGTATAGATTTTTTGCTACAAAATAATTATTTTTCTTTCGATGATACTTATTATCTGCAAGTAATAGGAGCACCTATGGGGGCCACATCATCACCCACAATTGCAAACCTGTTTGTTGCATGGTGGGAGAGCCATTTCATTTTCAACATACATAATCCATTTAGTGAGAGGGTGGTCTGGTATGGGCGCTACATAGATGATCTTTTGATCATCTGGGGGGGGGGGGGGGATGTGGCGTCCATACCAGACTTCATCACTTATGTAAACAACAATGAGTGTAATTTACATTTTACATACAATCATGATAAGACGAAGGTGCCCTTTTTGGATTTAGAACTTCAAGGTGACAGTACAAAGGGAAAGATCATCACAAGATTATACCGTAAGGCAATTAGTGGGAATTCTATTCTCAGAGCTAGTAGCTATCACTCTATACATACCATCAAGGCTATACCATTAGGTGAATTCTTAGAGCGAAAAAAAAAAACATGTTAAAACCCCGGGGAAGCTTTGGTTAAAAAAGGGTGGGGATTTACAAAAGGTTTGGATAAAAAGAGGGATACCATTTAAAAATTATAAAAAAAAGAAAGAAATAAAAAGAAAAGAGGTAAAAACCCCCGTTTTTTCACTTTTTTGCCCCCAAAACCTTTTAAATATAAAAAAAAAAAATAAATACCCAATTACATTTTTCCCAAAAACCTCCGTCCCCTGGTCTGGAATTTTGGCAAATCAAAAAAGTTTTTTTAAAAATTTTAACAAAAATTTTTAAAAAAGAAAGGATGAAAAAAACCATGACTAAGACCCATTAAATCAAGGAAATAAATGTTTTCCCCAAAAAAGGTTTTAAAATGGCCCCCAAATTTCTAAAGTAATTTTAAAAGGGGGAAAATGGTTTAAAAAACTTGGGGGACATGTATGAATCTCGCCGGGTCTTTGGCGCACCTTTTCCAAAAAGTTTTCCGGGGGAAATTCGGGCCCCCTGATTTATGCCCCCGGGGCCCGGGGGCGAAATTTCATACATAGCATTAAAAGCCCGCCGCCCTCGTGTGTGTTGGGCGCAGTGGGGGACTTGGGCAGTGGGGCCCGGGGCCCCCTTGATTGGGGCCCCGGGAGGGTAGTGCGGACATACATGGGGGGAAAAGTCCGGCCGGGCCCTTTGGGCAGTTGTGGGGGGCGTGGGGGGGACTCGGGGGGGGCGAAAGAGCAAGCGCAAAGCAAAATTTTCCCCGCCCGTCCGAGGCATTTGCGCCTTTAATGGGGAAAAAAATTTCCCCGGGCGCCTCGCGTGTGTTTTGGGGTTTGTGCGGGGAAAAGGGGCGCAGTGGGGGAAACTTTGGCGCGTGTGGGACTGCAAAACCGGGAAAAAAACCCCCCGATGCAGGCCCGGCTGGAACAGCGAGAAATCATTCCGATGTGGGTTGGGGTTTGGATGAATCAAAAAAATCCCCTTTTTATAAAGGCGTTCAACATTCTGGGGAAAAGAGCGGGAAACCAAAAAAATTAAAAAAATACATAAAAAAAAATTTTCACTTTCCAAAAAACCCAAAAATTAAAGGGGAATTAGGATTTTGGGAAAATTTTGCCGGGAAATCCCAGAAATTTTTTTTTCCCCCAAAAAGCTATTCTGTTTGGTGGGCTTTAAACCGGGCCCCAATCAGAAATAGGAGCGACGGGTTGAACCATTAAAATTTTGGGGGAAGTTTTGGGCCCAAATTCAGAAAAAACGGGGGGGGGTTTTCCAAAATACATTTAAAAATGCTGAAAAAAAGGCTGATTGGGTTTTTAAAGTTTCCCGGGGAAATTGGCTAGCTCACCCCAATTTCAAAATTGGAGCGACAGGGGACCCTTTTAGTTAGGGGAAAAGTTTAGCCCAAATCAGAATTCACGGGGGGAAAAAAATTCAAAATACTTTTAAAAAATGTTGAAAAAGGGGTTGATTGGCGGAGCTAGGGGGGGGCTGGGGTTGGCCCCAGCCCAATAAAAAATTTGGAGGACAGAGCCCCTTTTAAACCATAGGGGGAAAAAATTTATTGACAATCAGAATAGGAGGAAAAGACCCATTCTGGGCCTAGGGAAAGAAGTTTAGAAAAATTTCAAAAACCCACGGGGGAATTAATTCAAAAAAAAAACCGGGTAAAAAAAGAAAAGACCCGGAATTTGGCTGAGCTACCCGGGGGCTTTGGCTACCCCCAAGCCAAACCCCCCGGGCCCCGCGGGGCTCCCCCTTCTCCTTTTTATAGTCTTTTGGGTTGGGGCAATCCCAATCTCGGGCCCCTCAGAAACGGGGGAAAAGGGGAAAGTATTAAAAAAAATATATATTTTTATTAAAAGGGTAAAACTTTATCAGATAAAGGGGCCAAACCCCTTCTTTACAAATAAAGCATTTTTTAAAAAACCCGAAAAAAAGGGTTTTACCCCCAAAGCCCGGCGCTACATGGAATTGCAATAGAGGGGAATTTCCCGGGGAAAAATTCCGGGTAATTAAAATTTTTTTAAAGTTTTCCAATTGCGGCATAAGCCAGCCAATCAGAATAGGAGCAAACAAAAAACCCATTTTTAATTCCTTTGGGAAGAATTTTGGGGACCAATCAGAATGGGAAGCGACAGTGGCCCTTTTCAAAACCTATATGGGTATTAAAAAAATCAAAATTTGGAAAGCGAAAAAAGCCCCTTTAAATTTTTCCTAGGGAAAATTTTTTTGGCCCAATCAAAATAAAGGCGGGGACAGTTCAAAATACAGTAAAAAACAAAAAAAGAGTGATTGGCTGAGTAGGGGTTTGGTTTGGGGAATTCCAGCCAATCAGAGCGCGGTACTTCTCCCTTTTAGTCTATGGGAGAGATGGGCGAAAAGCAATCCCCGGTGTTTCAGCGCCTTTTGTGGCCATGAAGTTTTAAAAAAAAAAAATTATTTTTTTTAAAAATGTAAAACATTATCAGAAAAAGAGCCGAACCCCCCCTTTCCAAAAAAAGCATTTAAAAAACCCCCTAAAAAAACGGTTTGTGGGCCGAGGCCCGGCGCTACATAGGGAATTGCTTTAGAGAAAAATTGGGGGAAAAATTCAGAAATTTTAAAATTTTTTTTAAGTTTTTTCTCATTGGTCGGAATAACCCAAGGCCAATCAGAATAGGAGCGACAAAGCCCCATTATATCCATGGAAAATTTTTGGGGCCCAAATCAAAATTTGGAGGGGACATCCCCCCATTCAAAACCTAGGGAAGGAGTATTAACCAATGGGAATTGGAGGGGGACAAGTCCCTTTAAATTTCCTATGGAGAAAATTTTTGGACCAAAAAATTTTTCAAAGGGGGGGGGAGTTAAAAAATACAGAAAAAAGGCTAGAAAAGACCCTGGGGGGTGGTAGCGGTGGTTTGGGGATTTTCCCAGCCCAAACAGAAGGGGCGGGGTTATTTTCTCCCTTTATGTCATGAAGAGATGGGCGCTCAAAAATCTCGGCTTCAGCGCCGTGGGGCCCTTGAATTTATTAATAAAAAAAAAATTTTTTTTAAAGTGTAAAAACATTTTTCAGATAAAGGGGCAGAACCCCTTCTTTACAAATAAAGCAGTTAAAAACCCCCAAAAAAAACAAAAGGGGTTTTTTCTTTCCGGGAAAATGGCGTAAAAATGGGGAAAATTGCTATAGAAAAGGGGAATTTTGGGGGGAAAAATTTACGAAAATTTAAAATTTTTTAAAGTTTATTTAAAAGGGCCCGGGCAAAAAAACCCCCCCAAACCCCAGAATAGGGCAAAAATGTCCCATTAAAAACCTATGGAGGATTTTTGGGACAATCAGAATAGGAGCGGAAAAATTTCCATTTTGTCCTAGGGGAAAAAAAATTGGACCAATATATTAAAAGGCGGTACATTTAAAATTCCCAGAAAAAAATGCGAAATGAGTGATTGTTTGAACCCAGGGGGGGGGGCCTGCCCGCTTTAGCCAATAAGAGCGCATTTCCCTTTCTCTTTGGAGTTTTTTATGGGGAAAAGAAATTCTGAGCGCGCTCTGTGTTTGGGCCCAAAGTTAAAAGAAGGGGGCCGCGTTTTTTTGGACCAATGGGCCCTTTGGGTTTTTTTAATTTGAAATTTTCAGAAATAAAAATGTACAGGGCCCCGAAACCCAAATTATAAAAACTAAAAATTGCCCCGATGTGTAATAAAAGGGAATTTAATAAAGGGGGTAACGAAAAAAAAAATATTAAATCAATAAAAAAATTTTTTATTTCTTTATTTTTTTTTGCCAAGGTTTAAATAGTAGGGGTGCAAGGGAAAAAAAAAGAAATAAAAAAGTTTTATTGATTTAAATTTTTTTTTTTTTCCCCCTATTACATTCGTTTTTTATACAAACCCGGTAAAAATTTTCTGTAGTGTTTTTAATTTGATTTCGGCCAATGTACGTTTTATTTCGTTTTGCTTTAAAAAAACCCCCTTAGGAGCGTCGCTCGCTCTCCCTTTGGGTTCCAAATAACGGCCCCTCCTTAATTTTGGCCAATCACGGGAGCGCGCTCAGAATTTTTTTTTCCCCCAAAATAGAACTCTATGAGAAAGTAGTTTCCGCTCTGATTGGCAAAGCTGGCGAGCCCCGCCGTTAAAACCCCAATCGGGCTGGTTTTTTTTTTTTAAACTTATTTTGAACGTCCCACCTTTGATTTTGTTTGGTTTTTTTTTTCTTATGGGGTAAAATTGGGACATTGTGGGTTTCCCTATTCTGTTTGGTCAATTCCCCTTTCCTTTTGGTTTTTTAAGGGGGACTTTTGCCCGGATCCTATTTAAAATTGGCGGGTTTTAATGCCGCCCAAAATGAAAAACAGTTTAAAAAAAAATTTTAAATTTAAATGTTTTTCCCCGGCAATTTTTCCTTATTGAAATTCCCCTATTTTGCCCCGGGTCTCGGCAAACAAACGGGGTTTGTTGGGGTTTTTTAAAAACTGCTTTATTTGTAAAAAAAAGGGGTTTTCGGGCTTTATCTATAATGTTTTAAAATTTAATTTAAAAAATTATTTTTTTTTAAATTTACTTAATGCGCACTGGGCTGAGAGCCTTTTTTTTTCAGAGCCCCCCAATCTCTCCTTAGACATAAGGGGGAAAATTTTAGCTCCCCCCGCTCTGATTGGGGGGGTTACCCCAAAGCCCCCGCTAGCTCAGCCAAAAAGCTCTTTTCTGTCTTTTTTACTGTTTTTTTGAACTGTCCCCCCGTGGATTTGATTGGTCTAAAACTTCTAAATTGACAGAATGGGTCTTTGTCGCCCCTTATTCTGGGGTAAAATTTGTTTTTTTTGGTTTTTTAATGGGTTCTGTCCCCTTTTTCTGATTGGCTGAGCTACCCAAACCCCGGAAAGCTTAACCAAATAAGATCTTTTCAAAATTTTTTACTGTTTTTGAACATGTCCCCCCTTTGGGGGATTCGGTTTGGGTTTCAACCCCTTCCCCATGGGTTTTTAAATTGGTTCACTGTGCCCCTTTTTCTGTTTGGGCCGGTTTATGCCGACCAATGAAATAGGTTTCAGAATTTGAATTACTGTATTTCCGGCCCAATTTCCCCAATTTGTTTTAATTATGTTTTTTTTTACTTTTCCAGCTCCTTTTCTGACAATGGTTTTTCCCGCCTTTTTAAAAGGCGAATTTTTTTGGGAAATTTCATACTCCTGCGCCGGAGGGGGAGCCCCCGAGTTTTTGAAAGCGTTTTCTGTATTTTTCCCTGTTGTTCTGACCCTGATTCATTCGCTTCCCGGGGAAAATTTAGCCCAAAAAAAAACCCAGGTCTGCCTGTGGGGAAAGGGGGTTTGGAGCTGAACTGGCCTCGCTTTCCCAAACTGGGCCATGAATGCCGGAGTTTTCGAGCCCCGCCGCGTCCCCCCCCGGAAAACCCCAAAACCCCGCGCCCCCCACCGCGCCCCTTTTGACCCCCTTTCATGCGGGGGGCAGTGAAAGTGGGGGAACGTTTGCGCCTAAAAACCGCACCCCGGAAACCCCCGACAGCGGGGTTTGGGGGGAAAGGGGGGGCCCCAAGTATACGCCAAAAAAACAAGGCTTTAAAAGCCCGACCCATAATGTCGCCCTTGGTTTTTCCCAGAAAGGCTTTTCCCCTTGCGGGGGCCCAATAGATGCCAGTGTATGTAGTACACCCCAAAAAGTGGAAAATTTTAAATCAAAGGGGTTGATGATAAAAAAAGCTTCATTTTTTAAAGTTTAACAAATTTCCCAAAGGGCCCCCCATTGGGTCATGAATTCCCTACCTGACACAATTCCCGAAAAGTTTTTATTTTGGGAAGCAGCATAAAAAAATTTTTAAACTCGCGTTTTAAAAATTTTTGCAGGCATTAAAAAAAAAAAAACCAATCCATCCTACCCAGGGGGCCCCCCAAAA
>JAODAL010080757.1:0-12132 GCA_025379985.1 Phyllomedusa bahiana | reverse complement strand
ATTGGTTGCAGTCAATCAGCATCTGCATTGGTGACCACCCCATTTGGAAGAAGAAAAAAGAAAACAGCAGAGTGGGGAGAGCCAGAACTGGGATGGATGAGCAGAGAAAGATGAGTGTAGGTCTTTTTTTTTCTTTTAAATTGAACCACAACTTCCACCAACTTAAACAAGGGCGATAGATTTATAACAGTTTCACCAACAGTATACCCTTTTAAGTGCTGCCCACCAAAATGCCTTTAAAAGTTCAAACCAACCAGAAAACTTCCAAAACTTAACTTGCTAAAGTGTTAAAACAGGTGGAAATCTTCTACACACAACTCGCAGTGTATTTCAGGTGCTTCCCAGGTGGCCTGGAGGTTATTGTCATTGCAGAGGGACAGAAGTGATTGTCTTGTAGATAGAAATGGTCCCTCATGGGTTTCCACTGAGTCTTCAGTTCTATATGTGAGACAGCTAGGCTGAAGTTCCCACGTCTTTTCTTCTCTTAGTGCTAATGGTGACGCTGGTCTTCAGGTTTGCTCTACACATTGCATTTGTATTTGTGGTGCTGGACCACCCCCTTGTTTCAGGTTCTGACTACTCTCTCATGGTTCCTGCTCACTGGGGAATGCAACTGGTCTCTAAGGTTGTACAGGCTTCCCAGGCACAACATGTGGTTGGCCACTTCCTGCACAACACTATAGTTGTTCGAACTTTTATACAGGCTCTCCACTCCCTCCAAGACACCCATGAATTGCTACTGCCTCCAATCACCACCCTGAGCATTAGTCTGCTTATCATAAAAACACCACCATACAACACTATGTACCCAGAACAATGTATGTTAAGGATCCCATGGCTAGCAGAGCACAAACATGGTCTGCCTTTTGTATTGTCTTTGAATCTATGGTATACATCCCCACTACAGCTATAACTATTGCTCTCTCCAGCAGAGCTACAACAGAGAGTAGAAGGGAAACACACAGGAGGACTACAGAGCAGGAGGAGAAACAGATAGATGACCTGAAAAATAGGCAAATGCAAGTGAAGTAGATATGAGCATTCACACAAGGTAGGAGGACACCAATGTCATGGGGACACTTAACCTTCATCCTACCAGCTGGGGTCTGCTCGGACCCCATGCGTATAACCTCTTGGGCTACTCTTGGGCTAATGTGTTTGACGTTCTGGTGTTTTTGGAGTTTGGTTGCTATACCCTCTTATCTCATGTGTGTGGTTTACTTTTCCAATCAGGCTTTAGATAGAGATATAAATAGTTTTTCATCTGGTGGTCCAAAAACACTGATTACTGAATACTGTTCGTCTGTGCCTTTGTAGCTGCATTGGACTGGCACTGTTGCTGTCTACACTCTATAATTAGTATAGCTTATTAGTAAAGTTTATTGTTCTATAATTAATTGCTCACGAAATCTATTCTATGTCACATTGTAACTAACTTCTCCAGGTTTCCGCAGCTGTAAAGCAATAATTTGTATTCAAAGTTTACTATGTCCGAGTGCCTTTCAATCATTAGAATTATTCTTGCCTGTGCTACATGCAGCTGCAATGAACGAATGGTAGTGGTCATGGGCGAGGCATATGCAGCTGTACGGCACGAGTTCAAATCCCAGCACCGATTTTTCTCTAAACTACCTTGAATTTGTGAACGTATATTGTTTTTGTATGCTGCTTTCTCAGCGTGCATAAAGTCAAATTGTCCACTACGTAGTCAGATACAAATTTTCTTCAATGAGTGTCAGCAAGCACATTGACACTGAGAAGCACTTTACGTTGAAACAATACAACATGAGGCCTCTAGCCAGCGCAGCTGAACTGTTCGGGAGCCTTAATTAAAAGTCTACAATGTAGCTTAATTACTTTTTATTGGCTCATTTTTTGACTTTATCAGCAGAATTCAGTAATTAGAAAGCCTGTCATGTTATTTTAAATAGTTATTGATGATATTTTTATATAACAGACTGCAAATAAATTGACCAGACAGATTGAAAATGGGGTTCTTTTGGATCCTAGCTGGTAAACAATGTATAGTAAATATGTTGGTAGAATGAGGGTTAAGGGGGTTGTCTCACTATGCTGTTTCACAGAGCCACAGCCAGCTTCAGACTCACACTTCCCGGTCAAGCTGTGGGCAGGTCCACAGTAGTGATTGGCATATTAGCTCTGCTATTCCTAGGTCAGCCTATTACAAGGACATGACTGCTTAAAGTTTGTAATTTGTAGTACACAAGGCTACAGACAGGGGCGTAACTAGAGAAGCCAGGGCCCCATAGCAAACTTTTGGATGGGGCCCCCCCCCCCTCCCCTCCTGACCACGACCATGTACCAGGACATGCTGTTAGATAATGTAGATAATACAAGGGGCAAATACCTCACCATACATATCACCATCATACTGCTACCAATCAAATCCACTATACCAAAACCAACATTACCAATAACCCTACTACATGTGGACCTGATTATACTGCCAGAACATGACCAAAAAATTACCACCACATAGTGACTGAATAATAACCCTCCCACTATTACTGATCAGTACACAAGACCAATTACTGTCTAATAATAATTAATAATAATAATAATAATATAGTGACCCATAAAGTGGTAATATACTAGTGTACTCAGGCTCTGCAGACTGTATTAAAACCCACCATAAAAGGGGACCATATAGTGGTGGGAACCAGTGTACCAGGCTCTGCAGACTGTATATTAGCCCCATACAGTGACCATATAATGGTAGACACCAATGTACACAGGCTCTGCAGACTGTATATTACCTCCATACAGTGACCATATAGTGGTAGACAGCAGTGTACACAGGCTCTGCAGACTGTATATAACCACCATACAGTGACCTTATAGTGGTAGACAGCAGTGTTACACAGCCTGTGCAGACATATAAGTGGATTACAGTGCAGTTACATCTTGTGACTCACAGGTGACTTTTCTCTGACCAGTCGTTTGACTTTCTCTTTTGTTCTGCATCCGGTCCAGTCCGCCATCTTGATGAATCTCCCGACCACATTTCCCTGCAGATTTAGAAACAAAAATCGTAGAAAACTGAAATTTTCCAGCACTGCCCCCCTGGCTATATGGGGTCCATTTAGGGCAGGCAAAGGGGTTAGATAGGATATATGGGGCCCCAAATAGGCAAGGTTTAGGTAGCCCATAGAGTGCCCCTATAGGCAGGCAGGGTTTAGGTAGCTAGAGGGAGCCATACAGGTAGACAGGGGTTAGGTGGGCTATAGGGGTCATATAGGTAGGGTTTAGGTAGCTAAAGGGGCCCCCTATAAGTAGACCGGCAGGCTTGGGGGTTATACAGGCAGGCTTCTGGGGGTAAAACGGCAGGCAATAGGGGTGTAGAGGCAGGCCATATGGGGGCTGTACAGGCATGCATATGGGGGCCGTATAGTCAGGCAGGCATATAGGGGGCTGTATAGGCAGGCGGCATATAGGGGGCTGTATAGGCAGGGCTGGCAGATAGGGGGCTGTATAGGCAGGCGGGCAGGCATAAAGGGGGCTGTATAGGCAGGCAGGCATATAGGGGGCTGTATAGGCAGGCAGGAAGGCATATAGGGGGCTGTATAGGCAGGAATTTGGGGGGCTGTATAGGCATGGATGCATATAGGGGGGCTGTATAGGCAGGCAGGCAATATAGGGGGCTGTATGGCAGGGAAGGCAGGCAGATAGGGGGCTGTATAGGCAGGCAGGGCATAGGGGGCTGTATAGGCAGGGGAGGCTTACGAAGGGAAATGGGGGGCATATAGGCAGGCATATGGGGGCCAATAGGCAGGCATATGGGGGGCTATAGGCTTGCATATGGGGGCTATAGGTAGGCATATGGGGGCTATAGGTAGGGATATGGGGGCTATAGGGAGGGATTTTGGGGGCTATAGGCAGGCATATGGGGGCTATAGGCAGGCTTAGGGGGGAGTATATAGGTAGGCATATTTGGGGGGCTATAGGCAGGCATAAAGGGGGGCTATAGGCAGGCATATGGGGGGTTAGGTAGACATATGGGGGGCTATAGGCAGGCATATGGGGGCTATAGGCAGGCATATGGGGGAGTATAGGTAGGATATGGGGGGCTATAGGCAGGCATATGGGGGGTATAGGTAGAAGGCATATGGGGGCTATAAGCAGGCATATGGGGGGCTATAGGCAGGCATATGGGAGCTATAGGAAGGCATATGGGGGCTATAGGCAGGCATATGGGGGCTATAGGCAGGCCAATGGGGGGAAATAGGTAGTAGGCATATGTGGGGGTATAGGCAGTCAATATGGGGGGCTATAGGCAGGCATATGGGGGCTAATTTGGCAGGCATATGGGGGGGTATAGGCAGGCATATGCGTGGGGTTTTAGGCAGGCATATGGGGGGCTATTGGGCATATGGGGGGCTTAGGCAGGCATATGGGGGGCTATAGGCAGGATATGGGGGGCTATTTGGCAGGCATATGGGGTGGGGGTATAGGTAGGCATATGGGGGCGATAGGCAGGACTATGGGGGGGCTATTTGGCAGGCATATGGGTTGGGCTATTTAAACAGGCATATGGGGGGGTTTTAGGCAGGGCATAGGGGGGGTTATTAGGTGGCATATGGGGGGCTATAGGCAGGCATTTGGGGGTATAGGAGGCATGTGGGGGGTATAGGCAGGCCTATGGGGGCTATAGGCAGGCGTGGGGGGTTATAGGTAGGCATATATGGGGGGCTATAGGCAGGCATATGGGGGTAAAGGCCGGCATATGGGGGGATATGCAGGGATATGGGGGGCTATAGGGCAGCCCCTATGGGGGCTATAGGCAGGCATATGGGGGTATAGGTAGGCATATGGGGGTGTATAGGTAGGCATATGGGGGGCTATAGGCAGGCATATGGGGGGCCCATAGGAGGCATATGGGGGGTTATAGGCAGTCAAGTGGGGGGTATAGGCAGGCATTATGGGGGCTATAGGAGGCTTTATGGGGGGTATAGCAGGGCATATGGGGGGTATAGGCAGGCAATTTGGGGGCTATAGGCAGGCATATGGGGGCTAAGGGAGGCATTTGGGGGGCTATAGGCAGGCATATGGGGGCTATAGGTAGGCATAGGGGGGTATAGGCAGGGCAAATGGGGGAGTATAGGCAGGCATATGGGGGAGTATAGGTAGGCATATGGGGGGTATAGACAGGCATATGGGGGGCTATAGGCAGGCATATGGGGGCTATAGGCAGGCATTTGGGGGGCTATAGGCAGGCATATGGGGGCTATAGGCAAAGGGATATGGGAGGCTATTGGGAGGCATATGGGGGCTCTAGGCAGGCCTATGGGGGTATAGGTAGGCATATGGGGGGTATAGGTAGGCATATGGTTTGCTATAGGCAGGCATATGGGGGGCTATAGGCAGGCACATGGGGGTATAGGCAGGCGTTATGGGGGGCTATAGGCAGGCATATGGGGGCTATAGGCAGGCATATGGGGGGTATAGCAGGAATATGGGGGGCTTATAGGCAGGCATATGGGGGCTATAGGCAGGCATATGGGGTAGATAAAATAAGAAACAACTTACTCACCTCGGTCCACGCTCCCCCGATGCCGCCGCTCGCTCCCGCTCTGCTGCTCTCCTGCAGCCTCTGCGCTCAGCGAGGGCGGCGGCGGTGATGTTGACGTCACCGGAGCGGGGTGGAAGGGAAGTAACAGAGCGGAGCGATCGCCGCTCCCTCCTGCTACTACCGAGCAGCGTTTCCTTCTGAACGCTCAGGCCGGGGGCCCCCGGGCGTTCCAGAGGAGTATGCGCTGGGCCCCGCAGCTCCCCGCCCGCCGCCGTGAACTGTTAAGTTCACGGCCGGCGGGCCCAGGCGCGGCAGTACCGGGGTAGCGGACGCAGTAGCAGCTGCCCCGGGGCCCCCCTAAGCGCAGGGGCCCCGTAGCAACTGCTACCCCTGCTACCCCGGTAGTTACGCCCCTGGCTACAGAGCTCTAAAGGGTTAAAGCTTGACAGTAAATAATGTAGACAAGCTCTTGTGCTGGAGATAACATTCAGCAGGGAGTGACTCACCATGCTGAGACAGGGGCTGCTAGAACAATGAGAGCACAGAGAGAGCAAAGAGAGGTAGTCAGTTACTTAGAGAAACTTGTGTACACAAACAGTAGATACTATCTTTTCTACCTACTAAACAAAGCAAAATCAGAACAGCAATATATTCGGTAACAGTATTTAATTATCTTTGCCTACATGTTTAAAGCAAATCATTGTGGTATAAAAAACTTTTAAACGTTTTGTTAAGGGGAGCTGCTGCCCTTTACAACTAATTCATATTCAGTGGAACCCAACTTGTAGCTGTGTAGGTTAAAACCTGAAGTTTACATACACTATATAAAAAACACCCCTGCATGTTTCTTTCACTATCTGACATGAATTCAAAATAAACGTTACCCGTTTTAGGTCAATTAGGATTACCAAAATTATTTACATTTGCCAAATGCTAGAATAATGAGAGAGAGAGAGATTTTTAATGCACTTATTACTTTCTGCAAAGTGAAAAGTTTACATATACTCGGATTACTATGCCTTTAAACAATTTGGGACAGCCCATATGATGATGTTGTATCTGTGGAAGCTTCTGATAGGTTTATTGTCATCATCTGAGTTAATTAGAGACACACCTATGGATGTATTTTTAACACACACCAGAAACACACTTCTTCTGTGTGTTACATCATGGGAAAGTCTAAAGAAATCCGCCAATATATCAGGAAGAGAATTGTGGACTTGCACAAGTCTGGATCATCCTTGGTTGCAATTTCCAGATACCTGAAGGTGCCTTGTTCTTCTGTACAAACAATTAAACGCAAGTACAAACAAGATGAGAATGTCCAGTCATCATACCATTCAGGAAGTAGACTGATTCTGTGTCTCAGAGATGAACGTGCTTTGGTCCAAAATGTGCATATCAACCCAAGAACAAAAGCAAAAGACCTTGTGAAGATGCTGGTGTTAACTGGTAAGATTGTGTCATTATCCACAGAGAAACGAGTACTGTATCAACACAGGCTGAAAGGCCACTGTGCCAGAAAGAAGCTATTACTCTAGAAGAAACATATCATGTAAATATGCAAATGCACATAGGAACAAAGACCTACATTTTTGGAGACATGTTCTGTGGTCTGACGTAACTAAAATGGAACTGTTTGGCCACCTAAGCCTAAGAACACCATCCCAACTGTAAAACACAGGGGTGGAAGCATCATGTCGTGGGGTTGTTTTGCTGCAGGAGGGACTGGTGCTCTTCACAAAATAGATGGCATCATGAGGAAAGTAGTTTATGTGGCAATACTGAAGCAACATCTCAAGACATCGGCCAGGAAATTAAAGCTTGGGAAGAAACGGGTCTTCCAAATGGACAATGACCCGAAGCATACTGGTTACAAAATGGCTTAAGAATAACCATTTAAATATTTAGGAGTGGCCATCACAAAGCCATCATCTCAATCCCATTGAAAATTTATGGGCAAAGCCGAAAAGACAGGTGTGAGCAACCAACATGGCTCAGTTACTCTAGTTCTGTCAGGAGAAATAGACCAAAATTCCTACCAACTATTGTGAGAAGCTTGTGGAAGGATATCCAAAATGTTTGATTCAAGTCATACAGTTTAAGGGCAATGCTACCAAATACTAAAGAAATGTATATAAACTTTTGACTTTGCAGAAAGTAATAAAAATGCCTTAGAAATTCTCGCTCTCACTATTCTGGCATATGTCAAATATAAATAATTTTGGTAATCCTAATTGACCTAAAACGGGTAAGGTTTATTCTGATTTCATGTCAGATAGTGAGTAAAACATGTATATGTGTCTTTCTATATAGTATATGTAAACTTCTGGTTTCAACTGTACACTTTTCACAAAAAGCAAGGGATATTTGGCTTTTAGTTGAAATTTCACGATGAACATAACATTTCCGGTTTTTTTTTTTTTTATTAACTAAATGAGACCTTGTCTTAACTTTAGAATGCACATGTCCAACTGTTCAATGTCTCAGCACAACTTGCTGATCTCTAACAAGGAGCTTAATGGCAAAATTCACAACAGGTGTTTGATCCTTGAATCTCCCAATAAATTTAGGGGATCAATTTGAATTGGTATTAAAAAAAAGTCCTCCTCAGCATGCTGTTCACATTTTAACATCATGGGACCAACACAACACCTTGATTGACAATTGATCAACAGTACCTCACCATTGTGAGGCTTCAAGCAGGGTGCTCTCAGACAGAGATGGTCACATAGTGTCAGCAGCAGGTTGAAACACAGATACAGAAAGACTGGAAGAGTCACAGAAAGACAAAGAAGTGGCCCTCCTTTGGCTACATCAGACACCGATGACCACTTCATTGTAGACAATGTCCTGTGGAACCGGATGATGAATGCTGCACAACTCAAGGCACGTTTAAGGGAAGTAAGAGGCGACCAAGTGTTACGTCAGACCATTGTAACCATTTACATCAGCATGGTCTGTATGCAAGGCTCTAAATGGCTAGTAGAACACTTGCCCTAAAACCTTGGTGTTGAGCCGCAGGTAGTCATGGACCATGCTCTTAAGGTGCTCTCGGTGTGTCCGAATGCTGCCCTGCCTTGCAGGCGTTGGTGAGGTGGTAAAAAACTAGTAAAAAACTAGTTAACCAGCGTGCTTCTGCCACACTGCCTGCTGCTGCTGTGGCGGCTACTTGCCATTCTGCTGCTGTCATGTTGCTGACATTGTTCCAATGTGACATTAGAATGTCAATTTGTGTGAGTGGAAGGAAATTGCTCACTTTTGTCTTGTAACGTGGATCAAGGAGGGTGGCCACCCAGTAATCGCTGTTCATTTTTATTGCCTTGATGTGTGGATCATGCTGCAGGAACTGTAGCATCCAAACACTCATGTTTGAGATGCTGCCAGGATCTGCCAAGCCTCGGAGTCCAGGGGCACTAACCACATCTTCCTAATCCTGTAATCTGTGCCAACCTCTTACCACCGAAAGGTAATCGCTACCAGTGGCATCCACCCCTGCCTCATCATCATCCTCCTCCACTTCCTCGTCCTGACCATCACGAGAGCCATGGTTAGCCTCATGCGCTGTACTCTGTGAGATTAAATGCCGTCCTGCACCCACCTTGGACCTAGAACCACCACCTAAAGAAGATCTATAGAATTGGGAAACAGTTGGGCCTTCTTCATCTGACGGCGAGTAAGGCTCTGTGTCCACATCCTCCTCCTCCTCTATCACTGCTGGGACCTGCTACCACAAAGTTTTTAACGCTTGTTCCAGTAAAAATATGACCACAATGGTCATGCTGACATTGCCATCGTCCTGACTGACCATATTGGTGGCACCTTCATAACAGCCAAGGATGGTGCAGAGCTCCTTCACCTGTCTCCACTCTCTATGGGTCATGACCCCTAGGTCCGCTACACTGCTATGCGACACCTCTACGCAAATGACATTACCTGCCCCACAATGGCTGGGCATGTAGGGCGGAAAATTCTAGCGTTTGGGCCACATCGAAAAACAATGTTGAGGGGGAGGCCCAGATGACGCTGAAACGCTTACAGGGGGGAAAAAGGGGGTGCGAACGCCGAAGTGTGAGCTAAGACCTCGAGCCTTCCTCGGGTTTCAGCAAACCTGGGTAGCGGAAAAATGTCCTTATCTAGAGCGCTTGCCTCCCATATAAAATTCAAAAAAGCCTTTCGTAGCACCCCAAACATCCTTATGCTTAAAAACAATGGAAATTTTGAAAAGGTTTTTAACCCATAAATTTAGGGGAATGGCTCAAGGAATTCAGGTTTCTTTCCAGAGGCAGACAAATGAGCTTTCTTGGTTTCAGCTGGCTGACGTTTCGTTCCACCCAGGGCCCGCTCTTGTCTTCCTTTTTC
Source organism: Phyllomedusa bahiana (assembly GCA_025379985.1). Classification (NCBI taxonomy): domain Eukaryota; kingdom Metazoa; phylum Chordata; class Amphibia; order Anura; family Hylidae; genus Phyllomedusa; species Phyllomedusa bahiana. The sequence goes on along the minus strand of JAODAL010080757.1, from coordinate 2,240 downwards.
TTCCCTTGTTCCCTTGACCGCTGGGGGAAAACATCTCTTCTTTTGGGAGTACAAATGGCCCAACAGAATTGATTCTTTTGGCAAAGATTTTACCTTGATGTGCTTGTTAAAAATTATCCCCACAGCATGAGTTAAAAAGTGATCCTCCCAGTCTTGCCAGTAGCATTTATTGGCGTCCTTTTTGTATGGTGCCCAAACCCCTTAATGTACACAAGTCCCCCTTCTTGAGTTGTGCTTTATGTTGAAAAAGGCACAACTCCAGTTTACGGAATGGTCTGGGAAATCCGGGTTTCCACGTCTTTTGCCTCTTGTGTTGTCTTTTTTCGCCCCTTTAAAGATGGCGAGTCCCGAAAGAGAGGGACCAGCTTCCTTTCCTCCATGAGGTCATGAGCGATTGGGCGTCACAGCAGACAAAATCACCTTTTTTTTGGCTCTTGATCTTTTAAAATGCTTTCTGACCCCAACCCCAATTGTGATCAAAGAGCTTTTCAGAATATGATTATCAGTGTCTCTTTTATGGGTGACTTTTGGGCCCCGTGTTTGCTTCATTTGGGCTGATGAATGATGACGAATTTGGGCCCTGAAGAAAGAAGAGGGTTAAAACCCCTGGATGCAGGGGGTGTTAACCACTGAAGAAAAGTTTGGGCCGCTCTTTAGAAATTTTAAAAAACAGGGAACCGCCCAAAGGGATGACCTGACGTCCTGCGACTGATGTGTGCCCCTTGTGTGTTGCGGAACACTGGAAGGGGGCCTTGTCTTTTACTTCTAGTCCCCGTCCACACCCCCCCCCTTGCTCGCTTACCCCCTGCTAGTTTTTTCCCATGTTCAAAAATATAAAATTAAAAAAGGGCAAAACAGCAAATCACAAATGTTTAAAACCCTATAAAGGAACTAATATTTGAAAAGCCCAACTTAAAAACCATATATTTTCAACTGGGAAAAGTATAACACAGAATTTTATTATGGAAAATCTGTGAAAAAGGGGTTTTAGGAAAACCCTGAAGCAATAAAGTTTCTTAAAAGCCAACTTTGCAACTGGCAAAATTTGGGGTAGAAATAGAAATTTTTTTTATGGAATACTGTGAATTGGGGTGTTATGGAAGTACCGGAACAAAAAGACAGCACACAAAAGTGTTCTTAATCCCTATAATTGGCAATTTGGATTAAAATAAATTTTTTTCTATGGAATTTTCTATAAAAAGGGGGGTAAAGGAAAAACCCTGACAGCAAAACAGCAATCAAAAGTTTCGAATAGTGTTGAGCGATTGCGTTGGCTAAACGGATCGACGAAGTCGATAGTCGGCCATCGATAAGGGTTTTGATACTGAGCTCGTTTTCGCGATGACCATTTAAAATCTATGGGAGAGCAACAACACCTTCATTATTACACCCAAACAAGGGTGGAGAAGCTGAAAATTTAACATCACAACAGTCAAATGGGTACGTGCTAAACTTAGCAACACACTTAAGGTTTTAAAAGTCCAAAAAAAAAGTCACAGACATTTACATCCCCCGTCTTGTACCACAGCCTACCCTTAAACCCGCATCACCACAAATTAAAAATGCCAGAAGGGGAGTATGATTTGAACCATCATGTTACTTTAACTGGACATTGATACCTTTTCCTGGAAGCAGCAGAGCCCCAAAACCCCATGACCCCCACTTTAAAAAGTCCGGAAAAAGGAGTCTTTTTAACTACATTTTAGTTGAACTGGGCATTTGATATACCTGTCCGGGCCCAGCATGAGCCCCAAACCGCAACCCCCCCATTTAAAAAGTGCCAGAAAAAAGGGGTCTTTTCAACCACCTTTTTGTTTTACTGGACATTGACATACCTGTCCCGGGCCACAGCGGCCCAAACCGCATGACCCCCCCATTTAAAAAGTGCGGAAAAAGGGTATTTCAACCACCCTTTTATTGAAAATGGGCTTTTTCTATCCTGTCCGGCCCACAGAGCCCCAAACCTCATGACCCCCCCATTAAAAAGTTCCGAAAAAGGAGTCTTTCAACCCCCATTTTATTTCACTGGACATTGCATAAACCGCCCGGGGCCCCAGCATGACCCCAAACTGCATACCCCCACATTAAAAAATGCCGGAAAAAGGGGTCTTTCACCACCATTTAAGTTTAACTGGACATTTACTAACCTGCCGGGCCCCAGCTGAGCCCCAAACCCTTTATGACCCCCACATTTAAAAAATCCGAAAAAGGGGTTTTAACCACCTTTTATTTAAATGGTT
>JAODAL010080756.1:0-12132 GCA_025379985.1 Phyllomedusa bahiana | reverse complement strand
ACACTGCAAAAATTTTTTTAGGGTGGTTGGGGGAAACATGAAAAAAAAATTCAAGGCAAGCGTCAAATTCCCCAGTTCTCAATCCGAACATATGTCTGTGGGACGTGCTGGAGAAAGTAGCCTGATCCATGGAGATCTCAATCCCAACTTACAGGACCTAAGAACGTGTTGGCGCCAGATACTATAGGACACCTTTAGAGGTTTTGTGGGGTCCATGCTTTGATGGGTTGGCAGCAGGAGGAGGACTAATGCAATATTATGGCCGATCTTTGTATATGTTGTAAGTGTATATGTCGGTTACGTTGCTTAAACGTTGAGGTAAACTATTTTAACCCCAAAAGCCCCAGGCTTAATGATTACTTAGTGATCAGAACATTGCTTTAGTTTTTGCCTCCTTGCATTTCAACAGTCATACTTTTTTTTATTTTTTCAATTAAGCCACTGTATGAGGCCTTGTTTTATACAGGAGAAGTTGTACTTTTTGGCGGCATAGTTTGAGTTCACATATAAATTATTGAAGAATTTTTTTCCACTTCTTGTGTTTAAATTTAAGTTAAATTATTAAAATAAATTTTTTTTTTAATTATTTAGTTTTATTTTATTTTTTTTTTTTTTTTTCTACAATTTTTTGTTTTTTCCCTTTTTTTTAATCCCTTGAAGGGTTAATGTTACTTTTTTTTTAATTTTTTGGGGATGTATTAGTATATTCATTAAGCTAATCCTTAGATTAAAGGCCTGTTCCACGGCTTATTCAACCCGTAAATTGGAGCCGGATTGCGCTCAAAATTACGGCTTAAATAAGGGGGGGGGGCGGGCGGGGGCGGCCCGCGGCGCCCATAGACTTTTATCCCGGGGGTATTTCTGGATAATGTGCGGTGACTTTTCCCCCCCGGCGGATTCGCAAAGCAGGGGGAGCGGGAATCCAGTTCTCTGTGGAATGTGGATTCCCGTAATTACTGCGCGGTTGGGCGTATCAGGCAAAGCCGGGCAAAAATTAGCCGTGTGAACCCCCCCCTAAGGCGTAAGAAGGCAGCGTCAGGGGGCCCCACGTGAGCCCTGACGGCAGGTTTCTTAACAGTCTGCCCTGGGGTTCTAAGCCCAGGGCTGATTTTACAACATTCCCTGGGCCATTGGGCCCCCGGAGCCCGCTTTTGACGGAGAGGGAAGGCCCTTTTTTATTATGTCATGGCCTTCCAATCACATGGTTGGCCCCAGGGTCGGGGTTTCCCTCCCTTCCTGGTGTTGCAGAGACTGCTCTAGACATGCCGCAATTACGGTAATTCATAGCTCTCATAGAGAGCTATGGATTATGTGTCGTCCCCCCGCGCACACAATACGATCGTACTGTACGCGCAGGTTGAGAATTGACATGTCAATTGTTAGCAGCAAATATGCTGACAATGCATGTCTATGGGGCTGGTGACCCGCCGGCCCCCCTGTGCTTTGGAATTACGCGCTGATCAGTGCGTGGTTCCAAAAAAAAACCCGAGCGAGTATTACGACCCGCAAAAAGCCTGGGGGAACATAGCCTTCCTAGCGCAGCTGCAAAACTTCTATACTGCAGCGACGCCAAAAGATGTTACTGCAGAAGAACAACCTGCAATGGTGGTCGTTAAGGGGTTAAACTCTAAGATTTTCATTGTTTTTTTTTTTGTGTTGTTTGGGAACCCTTCAATTTACCATGAATCCCCTTTATCGAAAATCAAATTTCTGCATTTTCTGCATGAAAAATCAACGTAAAATGAATATAAAGCCCATGACCCTCTTATCAAAGGGTTCAAGGAACCACATTTTAAACCAGGTTGAAATTTATCAAAGGAAAAATCGATCAGAACATGACCCAGCGGAATATATTTCTCAATTTCTGTTCCAGCAGAACATAATAATATTTTCCTTTCAGGCTTTTTCAAGGTTAACAAAAAGTGTATGTGTTTGTCTCTTCCGTTTTTGTATATAACAATAATGGACTGTTCTAGCTGGAGAGCCATTTGAAATCCCTAGAAGCCGACTTTTTTTAATGATGGAAACAGGGGGAGGTGAGTTTTTATTTACTCTTTTTTAGTTTCTCCAGAATGCTTTGTTTTTCTAAAAACGGCAAAGTTGTTACTTCTCTTAAAGTCATTTCTGAATTTTTGTTACAAAGAATCTCTGGAGCACGGAGTAAAAATATTAATTAAAAAAAATGCCAGATAAAATAAATAAAATGTAAAATTCCAGCCACCCAGATATCAGTGGTTGGAACATCCAATGAATTTGGTATGTGAAGAATAGGGTCCCACGGAGGATTGGCAGAAAACCACTGGGTCCACTGTGGGTCCATAGTGAGGGGGTCTAGATTCCAGATTTCTCCTGGCCTTGTCAATAATTTGTTTTTGAACATGAAAAAACTGTGGAGAGATACGGTGAGGTCTTAAAGGGGTTGTCTCACTACATTGATTCATCTTATCTCAGTCTTCTTTTCTCAGCTACATTTTTGAATTCAGGGGTATGTTGACTGGCAGCCTATCAGAGGATAAACAAGTCTGTAGCTATACCCAAAAAGTGGGCCCCTATCAGGGCGATAAAAACGTTTTTTGTATAGCAACCAGTGCTGGCAGCCTAAAGGAGAGATCAAGCAGGTCTGTAGCTAGAGCGACTGAGGGTGGCAGCCCATAAGGGGGTTATCTGGAATAGGTAGGAAATGTTATGGACAATATTGCGGTGATTTTTTTTGCATGTCTTTAACTAAAAGAAATCCCTTGTAGTGGACAACCCCTTTTAAGTCGGGGGTACGGGAAAAATGTTAAATTTTTGCTTCTTTCCTATCTCGGTATGAAAATTTTCATTTCAAAATATTTTATCAACATAAAAATTTGATCGAAACTACATTTTGGGAAATATTTAGTGTTATAAAAAAAAATTTTAATTAATAATAAAATAATAATTTTTATTTATATAGCGCCAACATATTCCCAGCCTTTAAAAATTCAAGGGTAAAATACGTCATTACACATTAAAAAGTATTACAAATGAGAAAAGGGGTGAGGGCCTGCTGGGGAGTTTTCCCATCTATTGGGTGTAGGGGTTTAAAAACGGTAAGAAGTGCCAATTTTACAATGGTCCGGCCTGTTTCTAAAAAAGGGGGTGGTTTACATGAAAAATGGATGAACCTCCCACCCGAGTTTTTTTACGTAAGTGCCTGTGAGTGCCCTGTGTGGGGTGAAAAATGTGTGTGATAGCATTTGGGATCTTGGTGGGAAGACCAGAAGATGTATTTTCGGGGCCCTCTTAAAATGTGGGGGGGGTTTGTAATGTGCCTGATGCCCCGGTAGCAAATTCCAGAAATTGGTGCCGCAGTGTGAAATCTTGAGGCGGGAGGGAGGTTCGGTGTTGAGGAATTATCTGATATCATGCAGGGGGGGGAGACCCGGGGTAGGGGGGGTTAAAAAGGGGACTGGGGGAGATGTAGGGAGGAGCAGCGCTGTGGAGATTTTTTGGGTGGGGTGCTGGTTTATACTGTACCCTGATGGTGGGCAACCGTGCAGTGATGACACAGGGTAGAGGCATCATTTATAGGGCTGGAGGAAAGAAAAGGGCCGGGGCTGCTGCATTTGGAAAGATTGGAGAGGGGAGAGTTTGCAAGAGGGAGGGCCCATAAGCGGGGAGTTGCGTGTAAAGACGAGAAGAAAAAGAGCGTAATGGAGTTTGGGTTTGTTTAAACAGTGGAAAATGGGGTTTTTGGGAGATATTCTTGAGGGCAGGTGAAGGAGCGGGAAAGGGTTTGGTTATGGGGTAAGGTCAGATCAGAACCCAATAAAACCCCCTGACGGGGCCTGCTCCCTAGGAGAAATGGGGGTCCACATACAGAAACAGAATGGGGGGGGGGGGTTTTTGGTTAGTAGGGGCAAAAAAGACAAGAATTTCGTCTTAGTGAGGTTTAGTTTTCGATGGAGGAGGCATGATTTCGGGACAGCGGCCAGCAGCCCTGGGGTTTTTTTAGAAGGCTGGAGGGGAGTTACGGGGGGAGGTGTATATTGGGTGTCATCCGATAGAGATGGTATGGAAGAAAAAATTATGAGGGTTTTTCCAAGGGGGGGTGTGTACAATGAAAAGAGGAGAGGACAGAACTGCCCGGGAACTCCAAAGAAGAGGAAGAGGAGAGGGGTCGAACCGGAAAATGAGCATGAAGGAAACGGTCAGGGGTAGGATGAAAACCCAAGCGAGAGCGGTGTCCTGGGGGCCAAATGGCGCTGAGCTGCTGAGGAAAAGTTGGTGATAAAACTTTCAAATGCTTAGAGAGACCCAAAGAGAAGCAGAAGGGGGTTTTACCTGAGATTTTGTGTTAGGGGGTATTTGAGACTTTAACTAAGGGTTTCCGTGGAGTGTGGGTGGGGAAAACCCCTGATTGCAGCGGGTCAAGAAGGAGTAGCGGGGAGATAGCGGATTGGCGAGAGTGGGACCAAGCGTTAAAAGGAGTTTAGAGTGAAGGGCAGGTTAGAGAGGGTTTGGGTGTTATCAGCACAGCGGGTCCAGAGAGGGCTTTTTGAAAAGGGGTTTATGAGGGTGTTTTGAAGGAAGATGGAAAGATCCCAGTGGAGAGAGGAGGTTAAAGATAGCAGTAAGGTGAGAGAGGACAGTGGAAAAAAATAGCTGGAAGGGGTGGGATGGAAGGGGGTCGTAGAGCATGTGTGGGGGCGGGACAGGAGAAGCCTGGAACTTCTTCCTTGTTGGGTCAAGGGCTGAGAGTAGATTAGAGGACTGCGGGGAGGGACGGGATGGGTATTATTTGGGGATTGTGATGTGATTTTTGGGATATTTTCATTTTTGTTTTGAAGTGGTGGCCACCAAGGTCGTGCCCGGACCCTGAGTTTTGGGCCTTAGGAGGGGGGGAAAGGTGTCAAAGAGGCGTTTTGGGTTGTTGGTTGTGTGGAGAGAGGGGGTGAAATATTTTGTTTGGCGCAGTGAAGGGCAGGGCCCTAAATTAACCAAATTAAGGCGGTGGCCCCTTTAAATCCCAGCCGTCGCCTGGCTTTGAGGGATTATTGCGCGGGGGGCGTCGACCCGGGCGGGGGGGAGGTAAATTTGGGGTTTAGGGCCCTAGAGCAGAAGGAAGGTGGGGCAGGGAAACCCCTCCGGCCCCCGGAAGGGGGACGCCGTGGTGGCTGCGGGGCCCGAGGTGAAATTTGATTGGGTCGAGGAGCATAAGGGGAATTAGTGAAGTTAGAAATTGGGAAAGATGAAGAAGCCAGATCCAGAGGTTCCCCTCCCTTTTGGGTTGGGGAGCAGTAACTGCGAGGGCCAGAGAGGAGGTTTAAAGAAAGAAAATGTGAGCAGAAGGAGACTGGGGGTCTCAATGGGGATGTTGAAATCACCCCTGTGGGTGGGCATTTCAGAAGAAAGGAAGTGTGGGAGCCAGGCGGCCCCAAAATGATCCCGAACTGGGGGGGGAGAGCCGGGGGGTCTTAGCAACTGCGATCTGATGGAAAAAGGCCGAAAGGTTGAGGGTGTGGACCCCAAAGGAGGGGAAAGTGAGGGAGGGTGCAGGGGGAATGAAATGGTAGGCGTGTGGAGAAAGGGTATGCCAATCCTCCCCCGGCCTGTTCTCGGTCTGGGGTGGGGGTGAAGTGTTTTGCCCAACATGGTGGAGCGGCAAGGGAAGCGGGTCGTTGCTGGGCCCGTTTTTGGGGAGGGGGCAGGTTGGGGAGTTGGAGGAAAAAGGTATGAAAAAGCAGTGAGTTGTTGCGGGTCGGGCGTTCCATAGAGCACCTTAAAAAAGGGGGAAAAAAGACGTACGGTTTTGCAAGCAGGGTTTAAAGGTTTTATGGGAGGCAGAGGAGGAGGGGATGAGCAGTAAAAGGGGAAAGGGGGACGGGGGTTGGGAGAGATGTCCCCTGAGCGAGAAGCAGGAGAATGAAAAAAGCAGCAGTGGGTCAGTGATGAATTTGAGTGCCTTTGTGCATAATATTGAGCTGGAGGTTTGGGGGTGTTTAAAAAGGGAAAATAGGTGTGGGATGGTAATGGTGAGGGGAAGGAGAGAGGAGCTTAGTGGATAAAAACTTGTTGAGGGCAAGATAGGGTGGTAAGATGGAGGCAGATGGTGCAAAGGGAGTAGTATTAGCAAGCATGGTAATTTAAAGGGGTTTTGCAAAGAAATGCAGCTACTTACAAAAAAAGGGGAGAGTCCCTCTCCCTTCTGCTCACTTTAGGGTCAGTTCTGGGTTTAAATTTGAGGTTGCCACTTCTAATTTCCCCTTAGAAATTTTTGGCCGAGACCCCGGTCCAAAAAACCACAGCTCTGCAACTTATAATCAACTATGATGGTTCAAAAAGAGCATTAGGGCTTCAGGTGTCTAAACGGTGGAGCTACAAATAGCTCTGCACAAAACAGAAAATTCAAGGGGAATTTGGGATTTATGGTACACAAAAAAACAAGGTAAATTATGGAAGACAGAGCTGGGGCGGAAAAAAAATTTAAAAAAAGGGGACAAAAATTTTTACATTTTTTAAAAAATAATTTTCAAAAGAACGTTTGCATATAATGCGGGGGAGGTTATTTGGGGGGGCCCCGGGGGAAAATTTGCGGGGGTTTGGTACACCAGACAGCGTACCCTTTAAACTAAGAGGACAGTTAGACAAATTTTGCGGGGGGTATGGTGGGTTTGCTGTTCACCGAAAGGTACCTTTAAATAAGCGAGACAGTTTTGACATATAATTTAGGGGGGTGGGGTTTTTAAAAAAAAAAAAAGGGGGGTTTTTTGGGGGTTTGCTGTTCACAGGGCAAGACGTACCCTTTAAACTAAGAGAGACGTTAACATATAATGCGGTGGTTGGGGGGAATTGCTGTTCACCAGACAAGACGTACAATTTAAACTAAGCAGAGAGAGTTAGACATATAATGCGGTGGTATGGCTGGGATTTGCTGTTCACCAGACAAGACGTCGTTATAAGAATGTTTTTAGATTTGGTTATGCCTCCTTTTGTTTTAGAGGGAATTTGGAGTATTTTCCATGGCCCTGCAAGTGTAACTCTCTCTCTGTTTACCTCTACTAAAGGTTTCGAGCATGCAGAGCTCCCATAGATAGAGAAAGCTACATATAGGTATCCATAGGAGTGACTTCAAGGTCCAAACCACAGGGTGCAGCAGGTCTATGAAGCATGGTGGTACTTTGTAGACTTTTATACCATTTGGCTCAGGTATTTCCAACACTATTTTTCACTGTGATGATGTTTCTGGCATCAAATTATCTTCTGTTCATACCCTTAAGTCAGACCTGCATAACTTGGGAGAAGAGGGCTAAAACTAATCTAAAATAAAACTGCCTGAGAACCATCCCTCCCACGTGGATCAATTAGGAATGTCCTTGGATTACCTGGGAACATCCGTGGACTACCCAGGAGTGCTCCCAAACTGTCTGGGAGCTCTTTTGAGGCAGGATTTGTACAAGCCACGTGCAAATTTTGTGGCTCATTTGTAATATTAAGATAATGGTGACACACTTGGCAACAGTATCAATGTTACACTATTATCTTGTAAGTAACTTTATTTCTTGAGGGTCGGAAAAGAACCCAGGGCACAACAACTGGTGATATATTCTATGGTTATATATCCCCCAACTCTACTGACACAAAGCTTGGATGCCATAAGGCAGTTTGTAAAGTCTCTCTATCTTTCTCTCTCCTTTTTTACTGGAAAAACTTTAAATTGTTAACTCAACTGTCTCTTAGTCTCACCCTCACTCTGACTGCAGCACATGGCAGACCCTCCCTTTAAACTGTGTAACCTGCAACCCCTGCCCTCACCTCTGAACGACTTGCAGATACAGTCTCAATAAAGTATATACCCAAACAAAAATACACAGAATGTGATCTTTATTATCAAAAATAACAAAATTGTTTCCAAACTTCAAGAAGATTCATAGGCTATAGCGACTTGTTAATTTCATGAACGTTTTCGGTCCCATCTGGACCTTTCTCAAATGTGTCGCTTTCCTTGCAATCATACACATAAACGAGAGCTAGCAATTGTGAAATGTTATAAAGCCGGCCAAAGCTCGGAACAACAAGGAGAATCGGCGCAGAATAGGGGATGTACCTAAGACCATATAAAAGGAAATTAACTTAGACCACATAGACTGGACCCCCTATCCCCTGATGAAGCCAGTTAGCTGGTGAAACATGTTGGGGGGTTCAGCTGACATTTTAATTTGTGATTTTCTACCTCTTTTACTGTGTTAACCGCTGCATAGGGTTTCACAAGGAAATTTTATATGATTCATGCCCATCAGATTTGGGATGATTGCCCCAAATAAGATGTTTTTGGATCCTTTTTGCAGTTAGCAAATCACTGTAATATAGGGTTTCCCTGCTGATATAATAGGTGGTGTTCCACCAGATTTGATAATAGAAAAGGATTATTCTTTCACAATTAGAAAGGGGTACATTTAGAGACAAATTGAGAGGTTAAAAAATCAGGTTTTTAAAAAATGTGTTGTAGAGGTTAGTGTTGTATATAATAAAAGTTTTAAATTTTAGCGCTTTAAAGACTGAGAACTGATAGAGTTTTAAGTTTGCCTATGCAAAATAGTAAAATTTTGTAATATTTAAATTATACCCCGCACAAGACAGAAGTATTTTTCCAAGGTGTGCCAAGCAACTTAGATTCAACTTGCAGATACAGTCATGCTTTGCTATTTTATGTCCCTCTCACTAGACAAAGAGCTGAGTCAGCTAACCCCTACCACTCCATAATTACAACATTGCAAACATCTTAATGTACTAAAGACCCCTTGTTCGTGGGGGGGGGTCCAACCCCCTACACCCCTTCTCCATCAGGATGCTTTTACAACAGCTTTTTTCTCTACCCTTTTTCTCTTTGCTCTCTGGCGACAACCAGGCTTTCTCTTCCTTTGGGCAGGGTAGGGGTTGCCCGGGGGAACCCCAGGCCCCAAAAAACCAGAGGTGGGAATTGGTACAAAGTGTTAAAAAAAAGGGTGGGGAAATTCTAAATTTTTTGTGTGTTACATTCTAAAAGGGACAATTTTGCACCCGGGGAGAATTCGTCATGGGGCCCTGGCCAAGGAGAAAAAAAAGGAAAAAAAAAGGGACGTTGGGAAATAAAAAACTTTTTCCTTTTGTTTCCCCCTGGTTTCGGGGGCTTTTTTTCTTCAAAAATTGGGATCGATCTGTAGTTACTGTCATGTGAGGGTAAACCGATATGTTGCCCTCTAGGGGTTTCTATATGGGGTTTTTTAGGTTTTACCTGAGTGGTGTCTGCCTCTATGTGGTCTCTATAGGGGGTGTTTGGGGTTATACCTAGCTGGTGCCCTGATTTTTCTATGTGGTCCCCATTTTGGCAGGGGTTATACCTGAGCTGGGTGTTTTCCCCTTATGTGGTCTCTATATGGGGGTTTTTTTGGAAATTAACCCCCCCTGAGCGGGTGTTGACCTCTATGGGGTTTCTCCATTTTTGCGGTTTTTTTGGTTTATACCTGAGGGGTGTCTGTTTGTTATGTGGTCTCCATATTGCAGTGTTTTTGGTTTTATCCCCTGAGCGGGTGCCCGACCACATTGGTCACTTTTATGGGGGTTGTTTTTGGGGTTAAACCCTTGAGGGGTTTTCCCTGACCTCTATTTTTTCCTAACTTGGGGGTTGTTGTGGGTTTTCCCTGACTGGTTTTCTGACCCCCTATGTGTTTTTAAAATTTTGGTGGTGGTTTGGTTAGGTTTTTAAAAAAAACCCTGGGGCTGGGGGTTTTGACCTCTTTTTGGTCCCCCCCCAAAATTAATTGGCGGGGTTGTGGGTTATACCCGCCCCATTTCCTGCCCACTAGGGTGGTTGTAAATGGGGGAGGCTTTTAGTTTAAATAATTTTTTTATCAAAAAATGTAAAATTTTTGGTTCCTGTGAGTGGTTATAATTTTTTGGGGGGGCCCCCGGTCACAGCCTCCCCAGGGGCCATAATGCAAAGCATAAAAAAATGGACAAAAAATTGGAAAACCCAACTTTTAAGATCCCCTGTCCCCCCCCCCCCCCAATATTTTATGGGGTACTTAGCCTCCTTTGGGGAAACACCCAATTAAGCCCCCCTTTTTAAATCTTTGTAATAATAACTCCCCCAAAAACCCGGGTGAGCCTCCCAATTTAGCGGGCTAAACCTTTCAAAAGGGGAATTCCCCAAAAAACGTGGGCAGCAAATTTTTGGGTTTTTGGCTGTGCCCCCCCCCCGGGATCTACGGGTTTCCCAAGCAGTTTTAAAAAGGGTTTGGGCATATGGGGCAAAAAATGAGAAACAGTGCTGCGCCAGAATTTCTGGCCTTTTTCAGCCTAAAAAACTGGCGAAAGTCCTGTTTGCTATAATTTTTTTAAAGAGGTGCACTTCAAAATTAGGCACAAAAAAAAGCACTCGCGGGACTTTGAATAGGGGGCTGAATCAAGGGCGTGGGTGGAGGCGTTGGGAATACAACCCTACGGGAAACTACCAAATTTTTAAAATTCAATAAAGGCAAATCCAGGAAAATTAAATGCGGAACCGTAGAGCCATTAAGGGTAATTCCTCACAGACCGTATGCGCGTCTTTTTGGGAGCTCCGCAAAACGCCCCGGGAAAATCCCCCCCCGGCGCGAGGGGGCCCGGCAACCCCCCCCGCCCCCCCATTTACATTCATTACTCCTTTGGCGATATTCCCCCGCGAAAAATTGACCTGTCACTTTTTCCCCCCCGGTGACAATACGCGTACTGTACAGCGGGGGGAAGAGGGGGAAAACCCCAAATTCCTTCAAAAGGGCCCATGGGGGTTTAAATCGGGAAATTTCGGGGCCCTCGGCCCTATTTAAAAACAAATAAAGTGGGGAAAATTTTTGCCAAAAAATTTTCCCGGGAAAAAACCCCAAAAAAGTGGGTTTACCCCCACCCCCCGAAAAACGCTTTGGGAGCTAAAAGGGGCTAGATTTTATGACCCCAGTAAAAAAACAGGGGGAAAAGATTCGGCGCCTACCTACTAAGCCTGGGAAAAAAATGGCACTGGGGGCCAAAAATCATAAAATGCGCCCATGGTGTAAAAGGAACCCGTGGGTAACTTTACAAGGGCTGCTGTAAAAGTATAGGCACAAAATCTACAAGCAATCCCCATTTTTTTTTTTATGGTTTTTCAAAATAAAAAGAAAAGAAAATTTTACTTGAAGCCCTGGAGGTGCAGATCGCGCCCCCAACAAAAAATCAACATCAAATCCCAAAATTACATTTTTTTGCAATCTAAACCCCCTTGGGCAGAAAAAGAAAAAACTACAAACTAAAATTTTTACAACGGGCCAAAAAAACCTAGTTTTTGGAAATGAAAAAAATGAAAACTTTTGTAAAATCTCCTCCCCCTTCCGGGACAAAAAATTTTTTTTGACCCAAAAATTTCCCCTCACAAAATCACAGGTAAAATCAGCAACAAATCTGTCCTTTTCTACTTTCAAAGGGGCAGGGGAAATTTGCCTTCAAATTTTTTTCCTTTGGGTAAAAAGGGTCTTCAGGTTCATTTAATTTTACAAAGGAAAAAAGTCCGTTCACCTGAAGCAACGGAAGATGCGCTTTAAAAAGGGAAAGGGGAATTTACGACTAAAGAAATTTTAGCTTTTTGGGGCAAAGACATTAAAAGGCCCAGCGTCAAAAAATGTGCTTTTAAAATCTAATAGAATTTTGATATAGTGCGGGGTCTTCGGCATGTTTTCCCATTTTACTACCCAAATTTTTTTAGTAAATCACTTTTTATAGCAAAAAAATAAAAAGGGGCCCGGGGAAAAACTCGTTAGCCCAAGGCGAGGGTTTTCAGAATGCTTTAACCTCACCCCCTTTTAAACCCTTTGGGAAGTTCATTTTGATTTTTTTTAAGATGCACTTTAAATTCATTTACTTGTCCTCGGATCCTCCTACCCAACCTTTTCCGGTTTTTTTCAGATCAAATAAAAAGGGGAAAAAAGGTAATAAAATTAAGGGTTTGAACCAATGCCAAATTTAAATTTAAAACCCCGGTTTGAAAATTCGCCAAAAAATTTGGACTCCCCAAAAAACTACAAAATATTGTGCGGTTAAAATTTGGAAAGTTTTTTTTAAAACGCACTCAAGAGAAAAAATTGAAATTTAACCTTCGTTTTGGAAAATTTATGCTAC
>JAODAL010080755.1:0-12132 GCA_025379985.1 Phyllomedusa bahiana | reverse complement strand
TAAAAGTGCCTTTTTGCATTGCTGCTTTATGCCTATATTTTCCCTTTTCCTTGGCTGTATTAGGGATTTTTCTTTCTTTATACAAGTTTTAGTTTTCTTTGGAATCATTTGTGGGTATATAGAACTTATTAAGGAGGTTCTCTGCTATTTGTTAGAAGGGTCCTTTGACAATAACTTATTTACAAAGTGGCACCAGAAATTGACTATAATTTTAGGGAAACCTGGCATTAAAGAGGTTTTGCCACAAAGTAAAATTGATGTGGGAAGTTTGTAAATTAAATAATAAACATTTTCACCATTCATCATTATTACAAATTCTGGACCATTATTGTTTTAGCTGCTCCTTCAGTGATCCATTGTTTACAGCTCGTCTCCAGGGGATACGATCAGGGCTGAGAGCTTCTCAGTCCTGGTCGCACATGCATCTCTCATCTCTCCTCTCAGGCAGCTACTGAGTGTACAACCTCAGGTGTTGTCATTCTACTCCCATCCTCTGTACTTCGTAGTAATTAGTCAAACAATGCAAATAAATTAAAAAAGAAACCTCAATGAGGCATGTGCATTGATAAAGAGAAATAAAATCCACAGGTTTGGTTCCTGCAGGGATTTGAACCGAGAACCCTTGTGCCTGGAGGCAAAAGTTTTAACTCTGAGCTACAATGTAGCTACTTACAGTTCTACACATATACAGATCTTTCTTTGACTAAAGAGAGGAAAGGCCTGGTAATGTCATCCTGCAGAGTCACATTATATGCAATTCAAACAAATTACACACACCCCTTCTGAGCACACAGAGCTGAAGAGCTGGATACAGGAGGTATGAAATGAGTTTGTGGCTAAACTCCTTTAACTGTTCATTTTCCCTACAGTGCCACCATAGGGGAAATTATACAGTTCAAAGTGCCCATTTTTTACTTATCCCAATGGCTGCTGAAATGGAACCACAGCGCAGTGTGAACCCAGCCTTACAGAAAAGCTGAAGTTTTGTAATAATGTTGTTTTTTTGGCATTTTTCTTTTCCGTAGCGCATGTCTTTTATGCAAAAATGACAATAAGATCTGGCGCTTTATTGGCTGTCACTTTTAGATTAGCTTCTTCACGGGCCTTTTTCTCAGCATGAATTGCTAATAACAATGTGGCAGTGGGTCATCAGTTGCTGAAAAGTTAATTTACAAATGACAACTAGAGATGAAAAATTGTATGAATTGGTTTGTGATTCACTGACGATAGATTGCAATGTGAAAATGTGAAAAAGAATATTACATGCACCTATTGTAGGCTATGGTTTGGTGAATCTTTAAATCAGGCCAATCTGATTTACTATTATATGGCCATTTTAAGGTTATAATGAGAACGCCTAATGCAAAAATCTAATCAGGAGATTATGTGGCAGCAGCTAAATGTATATGAGCTTGCAGACCTGGTGAAGATATTTAGTTGGTGCACAGACCAAATATAAGAATTGGGAAGAAAAGTAATCTGAGTGAGTCTGACTGTGCAGCGATTGATGGTGCCAGGTGGGGTGGATGAAGTATAAGAGTGTTAAGAGAATAATAAACATCCAGTTCTGTGAAAGAAAGCTGTTTTTGATAAAGATCAGAGAGAAAGCACAAGCTGATTCAAGATGACTAGAAGGAGACAGTGACTTAAGTAATAGTAGCAGTAGTTTGCAGAGATACTTATCTGAACACACATCTGATAGACTATGCCAGTTAAAGGACCTCCCCATTTCCTTTCCTATAACCAAGTAGAATATTCCCTGACCCCAGACTGCCGAATTGAAAATTAGACAGACACTACTTAATTTAATTCAGATAATAAAATTAGAAGTAGCTGAAAACTACATTAAAGGGTTTGTCCTCTTATTACATTTTTTGTGGACTTCCTGGACTTTTACGACAGTTATTTGACAACAGGAAGCTCAGTGGTTCTGTGTCAAGTCCAGGAGATCAGGAGACCAAAGAGGTTTGTCTTTTTCAGGGCGGTTTTTGAAGTCCCATCCCTTTGTCCTGCCCCCAAGTTCTTTATTTGAGAAAGTTAACATAAGGCATGCACTGACGTGGAGAGTAAGGAAGTAGACTCAGCACGACTTAGGAACCTGTTGTTTTACAGGACAGAGAGAAGCAGCTTTTAATCTGAAACTGCTTCTTCTTAGCTGCAGAAAAAGGAGGTTACATGCAACACAGAAAAAGCCCAAATTTGCAGAGAAAACATCACAGGAAAATGAATGGAGACTTTGACAAGCCATCTGAGCTTTTATTTGGTTCACTGAACAACCATTTTAACTATGGCTCCAGCTCAGTGCCTTATTTAAGGCAATAGGTGGAATAATAGTATATAGAATGTTTTCTTGCCACGTCTTAAACCTATCATTACCAATTGTGCATTCGTTAACTCCTTAACCATGGCTGATATGTATTTTTGCAGTGTAAATTTAATAGGAAATAGTAAAGTCCACAAAATTTAGAAAAAAAAAACCTTACTTGGCATAAAATAAAAAATTTTTTTTTTACAAATATATCACATTAAAATCATGAAATACACTTTTTAGGTACTGAAATATGCTTTTTGGTATTAATATGAATACTATAACCAAAGGAATAATTTTACAGGTTATTCAGTATGAAACATTAATGGTGAAATAATTTGTTTCTATATTTGTGCCGCAATCAATTTATATGTAAACCACAAGAATTTCACTGAAACCAAAAATATAACGTCTTCTGCATAGAAACTTCCTGATATATCCATGTCTTAGAGATGACTATATGAACAAAAACAAAATATTTAGCTGTGCATTAAGGCCTAGTTATTAAACGGTTAAATACTCATCCTATATAAATATTGTTGCTGACCCTATGCGTCATTTTATGGCTATATCCTGCCTATCTTCTAATGAATATTTCTAGGAGTATAAAGAGGCATTTCAAAGCACAGGGCACCAGATCTCAGTCCGGCAGAGCACATTTTACCTTATATATTCAATGGGAAAGCACTCAGTAATACTGATATAGGAAATGACTTGATGAATTAAGTGGTTAGTGATCTGAACTATAGCAACCGGTGCCAGATAAAGCCTGCCAAGGCAAAAATGGAATCTATCAACAGGAGCATAGATGCACATGACGAGAGCATAGTTTTACCTCTATATAAATCACTTGTTAAACATTGTTCAATGTGAGCAGCAGTTTGCAATAAAGACTTAGCAAAGCTGGAATGGGTTCTGAGGTGGACAACCTAAAGGAGTTTTTTCTCATCAGATTGTTTCATAGAGCCTGTTCTTCACAGCCAGTGTCAGGTTCCCACCTCCTGGTTAGGCTGTGGGTGGTTCTAGTGCAGTGATTGACATATCAGCTTTACTATTCCTAGCAGAACCTGTTAGAGGACCATTGCCAGTAGAAGGGCTTAAACAGTAGTGCAGCAGGCTACAGAGCTCTAAAGGGTCAGAGTTGGTCAGTAACATAGATAAACAATCTACTGTGCTGCTAATAAGACACAGCAGGGAGTGACATCACCATCCCGACCATCCTGTACAGTGTAGCTGGAGCAATGAAAGCAAAGAGATGGTCGGTTAACTAGGGAAGCTTGTGTACACAGCCAAGCGATAAGATCTGCTTTATTTCTAAAATTAAACAAATGTATTTAGTTATAGAGAAGCTGAGCTCTGTGATATGTAGGTTTATGTAATTGGGAGCAGGATTTTTCAGTAAAAAGACTCCTTGAGAGACTGTGGCAGTCCTGAGTCCTTTTTGTCTCACTCACATACAATGATTGACAGCTTTCTCAGTGTCAGTGTGTATATAGAGAAAACTGTCAATCACTGTATGTGGGTGGGGTAAATAGTAGTTTCACTTTCTGTTTTAATATTTTCTCTGTTGTTTACTCTGCTTCAAATCATATAAACTTATAAATCAGAGCTCTATCATATCCTACTCCTTGATAAGGTTGCATAAACCACCTGACAGATTCCCTTTTAGCTTTTGGTTTAAATCAGCTTTAGCTACGACTCTGTTCACATATGTGTTGTGGCTTCTGTTAGTAAAAGATAAATCAAAATGGCATCCAAGACCCTGTTAGCTTGTAATGGCGCACATTGTCCTATCATCATTTCTATTGTTTGTACAGGAAGAATAATATTGGATGCAGCACTATTATTGCTGTGAAATCTGACAGAATTGCCAACATATCTGTGAATAGAGGCTGTTCATTAAGTATTATTGTTATTATTATCCCTATTGATCCTGCTGCAGCGTAGGACAAGGATGTTATCTATGTATGAGATGTATTGATAAACCCTCAGTTATTTTGCACTCTATGCCTGCTTGTTTTACATGAATATCCTGAAACCGATATTGAATATCCAGACCCCCCCTCCCTCCAAAAACAACGCAAGATGCCCCTAGTTTCTACCATGTTATTGAAGATGAATTTCAGGATGTAAGTGATCGAAACAATTTTAATTTATGTTAATAGAAATCTCCAACTAAAGTAGTAAATGCAGTCGTTGTAAAGAATGAACAATCTTTTAGCATAAATTTGTAATAACAATCATTTTGCAAATCATCTTAGTCTCCAGTATAATTATTATTTTTCAGAGACACTGCTTAATGTTTTCAAAGCCAATTAAATGCGAAAGAGCTATCTTTTTTGCCTTACAGCTAAAGGTAGCAGACTGAAATAGATATTAAGACAATGTTATTGAGCTTTGGGGCTTTATGCAGCGCAAGAGAGATCTACAGTGGAGGATTGTCAGGGAAAAAAAACTAATAGGGAAGGTGATATCACTGATACGTTATGTAATTTCTCAAGGTCATCATTTTAATTGCGCTGATAACATTACTCAGAGTAATTTTCATTATCACTTCCTGTCGTCTACATACTGCTGGCAGTTGGCGTATTGCATATCAGCTCTTTATTCCCATTTTGTTTGCTGCCGAGGATAGTAAATTTCTCTGATCATTTACGCTGCCGCCTGAAACATATATCTTGTTAATAGTGGACCATTTGTTAAAATAACGCCACAAAGTCTTCAAATCCCTTGTAAATTGGTTTCACAGATTTTCTTCAATCAAATTAATCAACAAGCCACCTGAATAGCGAACCCGAGACATGTCATATAGATTTTCTTCCGTAGAGCAAGGACCTGTTTTAAGCGTCTAAACTTCCCATTACTCCCCCCCAGGCCACATCATGTTTTGAATAATGGAGTAATTTATTCTGCATAAGATATTATAGAATATGTAATGGAGCTTGTCTCAAACTAAAGTATTTCTTTAATATATGGCAATAATGTTTCCCGTTGCCCAGAAGAATATTAATACTTCATTATGATTAGACATAAGGGTTAGGGCAAATATCTGATCAATATGCATTGCAGATGCTGACAAACATTCAAGGCTAAGCATTAGAGTAGATGTGATTGTTTAGTGTTGGCAGTAAGATGAATTTAGCTCCTAGCATGCAGTCAAGCAATCAAAGACAGAAATTGGAATGGCATCTGCTTGCTTAAAAAAGAATGACACTGGTTGAGAGTTTCTGAAATCACTTAAAATGTCATACTGGTTAACAAAGACTACTAGTGGGTCTGACTGGTGTTGAAATGACTCCGGTAAGTCTTTTATATTGGCAAGTACCACAGGCTTCTCTTAGAACCCAACAGCAGTCAAGCTGTATGAGCGGCTCTTTGAATAGTCCTACTGCTCGTATCCTTTGGTTTGGATTCAGAGCAGAGGGAATGCTGCAGTTGTGTTAATGTTATTTTTTCAGTAAACTAAAGATGAAATCATTTTCCCAAACAGGAAAACTTTCTATCTTTTCTCAAGATCTGAAGTGAAAATTGCAGCGTTGTTGAATATCCTGTCCAAGTACTTGAAATGAAAGATGGAATAAAAACAGCCTCAGTGTATTTTCACATACAACTACTAAACTTAAAGGGGTTGTCTCACTACAAGCATTGCTTTTTATGTTAAAGATCTTGCAAAAACAAGTCACTTTGCAATGTGTGTCCATTAACAGTGTCCTACCTATTCTGAGAACCCCCTCTTTATGGCTGCATCAGCTCCTCAGGTTGCTATAGCTACAGACCTGTTTGATCTCTCCTGATAGGCTGCCAGCCCTGATCGCTATAGCTACAGACCTGGCTTCTACTGCAGCCTAGTAGAAGCCAGTAAACACGGGACTGAGGTAAGATGAATCAATGTAGTGAGACAACCCCTTTAAGTCTAAATTAATACCTTCCTCGCACCAAAATGTCTCAAATGGGCAACATTAGGTTTTACATAAAGTAGAGTAATCTCATACTTAGGACAGATGGTAATGGCTCCGTGTTCACCAAGCACGTATTGTCTCCTCCGTGCCAGAAGCACATCTATAGTGCATTGCAGATTTTATGTTCATCAGTTTAATAGTAGGAAATAAAATTAGTAATAAGTGATATCTTTCTAGCCTCCAGACTTTAAAGATACTAAAACAATAGAACTGTTATCATGTCCATGGTCATATTATAGCTCAGTTGAGTCTCAGCTTTATATGGAGCAGCAATATAGCACTAATAAAGGTCTGTAGGCCCATAGGATACCTTGCTGTATTCTACCTACTGGTGTATTTAGGAGATATTCTTCTGCATAAGTATTGTTTCTATGGTATAAAATCATAGGATTTCAGCATACAGACCTCACCATGTAGGGTCCCCCTTACATGGCTAGCTCCTTAATCCATTACATTACATGTATGCATGCCTTCAGGACTGGGACAAAGTATTCTAGTGTCCTAGGCAAATAAGGCACATAGCGCTTCAATGGGAAAATTCAGCCCATCCATGCCTCCTTGTGCCCCCTTCCTGCCTGGGATGAAGTGGCGCTCTAAGGGCACGTCCCCGCGGCAAGGGTTTTCGGACGTTTTTTCAGCCGATTTGCGGTTTTTCAGACCGCCTGAAATACCGTCCGAAAATGAGCACAATTGTGCTCTATGGAAAACCCGTGCAGCAGTCCCCACTGCACGGTTTCTCCGCCCGGCGGTTTTGCCGCCGCGTTTTTAAAAAATTTAGCAAAACACCCTTTCCTGGGAATCTTGCTTTTTTAATGGGAAAGGGGGGGGGGCTCTTCTCTGCTCATCGCAAATAAAAGCGCCCCCCCCCCCCACGGCCATGGGGACGGGCGCAAAACAGGACAAATACCGGCCGGTATTTGTCCTATGCCGTGGGGATGCGCCCTAAGCTGTGTATGCCTTTCATGTTGTCAAATACAGTAAAACTTAAGTAGTTAAGCACTTTATTAACCAGTTTAGATTCTAGGCAAAAAAAATCCTACTGTTGAATGTAAGCTAAGTTTGCTCTAGAGACTGGAATTTTACAGATGTAAGGAAATGGGAGAAAGAAAAATTGAAAAACTTAGTGGGTAAAAATACATTTAAAACTTGTCCAAAGTTAAATTAAAACTGTTCTTATACACGTTTTTATTTCTCTATCCAACATAAACCTTTTCTGGAGAATTAAAATTAGTGTTGTGCTTCGGATCACAGTTAATTTCTGCCCAAATTTTAATGTTTTGATAGTTGGGTGTAAACAGATTTTGGTGTAAACCACCAAAAGTTGTCTCTAACTGTAACCATAACCTTAACCTTTTTCTGGGATTTGGGATACGGTTTTTAAACCTTTTTAGGGTCAACTTACCTCTCGGCAGGACTTCCATGTCCAGCAGCACTGTCGCTCCAACAGCACTTTTACTTCGACCCTAACTACGTAGGATTGCAGTTAGGCTCTGTTCACACGGCATAATTGCGGCGTGTGCAGTACTTGTGTTTTGGGATTTGTGCTGATCAGCAAGTACTCCCAAAGCACAGCGGGGCCAGCAGCCCGCCAGCCCCATTGACATGCATTGTTCACAGCGCGTAATTGCCGCAAATAACTGACATGTCACTTATCTCCCCGCGCGTACAATACGATCACATTGTATGAGCAGGGAGAGGAGGCGTAATTCATAGTTTTCTAAGAGAGCTATGGATTACCGTAATTGCAGGGCGCATTTCGCCGCGTATTAAGTGCAATATGGCCGCAATTATGTCTCAAAATAAGCCGTGTGAACATACCGTTAGACTATGTTCACATGGCATAATTGCGGCGCATACAGTATGGCTGCAATTATGCCGGGTGATTTGTGAGTCGTGCTGATCAGCGCATACTCCCGTGGCGCGGGGGGCGGGTGGGGGGTCTGGCAGCCAGCCGGCCCCATTGACATGCATTACTCATCGCAAGTAATTGACATGTCACTTATCTACCCGTGTGTACAATACGATCGTATTGTACGAGCGGTGAGAGGAGGTATAAATTCAACGTGCATCTCGCCGTATTAGAGAGAAAAAAAGCCGCAAAATACGCTCCGGAATTACCCTGTGTGAACATACCCTTAGGGTTAGGACTAAGGCTTGGGTCAGAGTAAAGAAATTTGATTCAGAACATCCTGAATCTGAATGTTTTTTATAAGCTTAATCAAACCAGTGTCAAACCAAATAGGGACAGGTTCATGCAATGCTAATTAAAATACCTTAATTCTCAGAAAAAAGCTGCAGCGGAATTACAATTTTTTTTATTATATACAAAGGAAAGACATAATTTAAGGGGTGTTCTCACCATGCTGAGTCTTCCTGGACAGGCTGTAGGTGGCTCTACAAAAATGGTTGGCATATCAGCATTGCTATTTCTAGCTGAGCCTGTTAAAAGGACAGTGGTAAGGGAAGGGTTTAAACAGCAGTGCAGAAAGCTACAGAGCTCTAAAGGATTACAGTATTTCAACAATCTCCTGTGCTGCTGATAAGACACTACAGGTAGTGACATCACCATCCCATTCTGTTAGAGCAAAGTGAGGTGGTTGGTAACCTAGAGAAGCTTGTGTACACAAGCAGGAGATAAGAACTGCTGTAACTCTGAAGGGAAGCAAAATCAGAACAGCAATGTATTTGGTAACAGTTTTATTTACCTTTGCCTACATGTTAAAAGTTAATCAATGAAATAGGAATACCCCTTTATATGTATATTGGGTGTAAATGACCTTGTAATTGAACCTCTAAATGAAAAGGTGGAACTTTGTCACATGTACATTTTGTTTTACTGGTTGAACTAATGGCATAAAATCCTGGCTCAATGTTCCACTCTATAATGATAATAAGGAGTCTCTTCTAGCGTCTGTGGTTTTCTTTCCAAATGTATGCATGAATTAGTAATTTTTGCCCTGAAAAGCAAAGTAAAATAGAAAATGAACAAGTGAACTGTCTCAGGTTTTCCTTCCATGCCAGCCTGTCTTCTTAACATCAATTTTTTATGTCAAAGATTTTATGCAGTGATGAGGTTTATATTGAAAGTGTGGTGACATATTGCAGCCATCACGGGAGTCTTCTTTGATATTAAAAAATGAATAAACTTTCATTTGAAGCTGTCTTCATCCTTCAATACATAAGGGCCACCAAACCTCAGGATTGATTGCAGTGTTAAAGGATTAGATCAGTGGAATTAGATTTCCCTATCAGAGGCATTGAATTCATCCCAAGTGTCTCATTGATATTATGGCTTCAGGAAGGGAAGCAGGCGCCCTGCTCTGAATGACTTCAAGCAATCAATGTCACTTTCCTTTATGTGACTGTTTGCAGGTATGTGTTTTATTTTAACTAAGCCAAAAAAGAGATAAAAAATAATGAAAAAGCAATTTAGGTCTTTTTATTAGTTATCCACATTTTTTTTTTTTGCTTTTGATGAGAAAGTAATGAAAACGTGCAATAATGAAATACAGTTTGTATAGCATTTTAACTACAGCTTGACTAACTGATCAATGGGAACAGATGAAGTCTTTTTGGAAAGGTTAACAATCCCCTTAGAAAAACCCAATACTGTAGGCTCAAAACATGAATGAACTTGCAAGATATTTAAAGATTTTTTTCCATTACTTTTAATATGTGGTTCTGAAGTTTTGTGCTTACACATTTAGGGCTCATAGACGCAACATTTGAGTTGTACAGTGTGTATGAGAATTTTATAACACTTTGGTATACCTTCTCAAACCTCCAATGTACTAGGCTTTTTCTGTTACTCCACTTCTCTTTTGTTGTGTATGCACCTATTAGATATTTAGATTTAACCATTGGATATGACATAAATACTTCCTTAAGATCAGTATCAACAGGTCCTGATGGTATACACACCCATGTCCTTAGTGAATTGCATAATGTGACAGACAGGTCTCTATTCTTAATATTTGTGGACTGTATAATAACGGGGAATGTCCCAAAGGATTGGCGCATAGCAAATGTGGTGCCAAAATTCAAAAAGGGATCGAAAAGTGATCTTGGGAACTATAGGCTGGTAAGTTTAACCTCTGTTGTTGGTAAAATGTTCGAAGATTTTCTAAGAGATGCTATCCTAATAGATTGTAAGCTCTTGCGAGCAGGACCCTCTCACCTTGTGTCTCATCTGTAAGTAGCTTTACATTGTGCAATGTATTTCTTTTGTCTGTACATACACCCTCCAAATTGTAAAGTGCTGCGGAATATGTTGGCTCTATATAAATAAAGATTATTATTATTATTATTATATCCTGGACTATCTCACTGAAAATAAATGTATAACTCTGTTCCAGCATGATTTATGAAAGATCGGTCCTGTCAAACTATTTTCATCAGTTTCTGTGAGGAAGTTAGTTCTAGACTGGATCACGGTGAAGCATTGGATGTCATATATCTAGATTTTTCTAAAGCATTTGATACTGTGCCACATAAAAGGTTGGTAAGTAAAATGAGAATGACTGGACTGGGGGAAAATGTTTGCAAGTAGGTAAGTAACTGGTTCAGTAATAGAAAACAAAAGGTGGTGATTAATCGTACATACTCAGACTGGATCCCTGTTACTAGTGGGGTACCACAGGGGTCAGTATTGGGCCCTATTCTCTTAAATATATTAATCAATGATCTTCCATATGGATTTCACAGTATAATATCAATCTTTGCAGATGATACTAAGCTCTGTAAAGTTATCATCACACTAGAGTTTTATGTTGTATTTCAAAGGGATCTGGTTAAGTTGGAGGCCTGGGCAGAGAAATGGCAGATGAGGTTTAACATAAATAAATGCAAGGTTATGCACATGGGGAGGAAAAATCCATTACATGATTACATGTTAAATGGAAAAACGCTGGCAAAAAGTGACATGGAGAAGGACTTGGGAATCCTGGTGGACAGTAAATTTAATTGTAGCAGCCAGTGTCAGACAGCAGCTGCCAAGGCAAATAGGATTATAGGGTGTATTAAAAAGGACATAGATGTACACGAAGAGAACATTATTCTCCCATTATACAAGTCACTGGTTAGACCACACATGGAATATTGTGTACAGTGTTGGGCACCAGTGCACAGGAAAGACATTGTAGAGCTTGAACAGGTTCAAAAGCGAGCAACAAAAATAATAAAAGGACTGGATAGACTGCAATACCCAGAAAGATTAGCAAGATTGGGGTTATGTAGTTTAGAGAAAAGACGGCTTCGGGGGGACATAATAAATATGTTTAAATATATTAAAAGTTAATATAGAGATCTCTCCCAAGATCTATTTATACCCAAGACTGTATCCAGAACATGGGCGCATTATTATTATTATCATTATTATTATCATTTATTTTGGAGCGCCCTTGATTCCAGGGCGCTGTACATTTCAGGCGGGTACATAAATAACATTGGTCAAACAATTACAAAGTGACAATAAGTGACTAACAACTGGTACAGAGGGAAAGAGGTCCCAATCTACAGGGAAGGGGTGAAGAGACAGAAGGTGAGGGGCAGACATGTTTGTGGGGCGGAGCAGTGCAACCCGGTTAATGTTGGTTATAGGCAATCCTGAAGAGGTAGGTTTTCAGGTTACGTTTGAAGCCGGTGGGAGAGGGGGAGAGTCTGATGTGTTGGGGCAGTGGGTTCCAAAGTGTGGGGGAAGCACGAGAGAAGTCTTGGAGACGGTTATGTGAGGAGGTGATAAGGGGAGAGCAGAGGAGAAGGTCCTGTGAGTAGCGGAGGTTGCGTGAGGGGAGGTATTGGATTAAAGGAGAGATAATTAAAGGGGGGAGGTTTGGGAGCCCCTTTTAGGTCGAAGTTGCTAGTTGA
>JAODAL010080754.1:0-12132 GCA_025379985.1 Phyllomedusa bahiana | reverse complement strand
TTGATTAAAGGGCGCGGGGGGGACCACAGTCCCCAAGAAAAAATTGGTAACATTATGCGTAATGGTTTAAAATCTTAGTGAATCAAGGTCTCCCGTCAAAAGGACATTGCAGATCTTCTAAAGTTTGCCATGATTGGGGAAAAGTTACTGGGTCAAAAATTGAACTCTTTGGCTTAACTTAACTCACCCTGTTTGGAGGAAAAGAAAAATGCTCCCTAGACCCAAAAACACCTTTCCCACTGTAAAGCATGGGGGTTGAAACAAATATTTTGGGTTTTTCTTGCTAAGGGACATTACTATTCAGTGATCATGGAGAATGGATAGAGCCATGTCCCGTAAAATCCTGAGTGAAACCCCCTTTCCCCTCCACCAGGACTTTAAAAGGGGTTTGGCTGGGTTTTCAGAAAAAAACCCAAAACATACAGAAAGGGCAACGAAGCAATGCTAAAATTTAAGGTCAGGAGGACCTACCCATTTCCCCCGCCTTAACCCAAAAAGAAAATTTATGGGGGAAGTTGAAACTCTGATTTTAAAAGAACAGCCTCAAAATCTTAATGTTTTTGAGAAATTGTAAAGAGGAGGGACCAAAACTCCCCCTGACTATGGGCGATTTTATCGAAAAAGTTGAAATCGGCAAGATTTTTTATGGTGATCGAAATTTCCAGATCAGCGTAATTAAGGTTAAAAATCGAGCATCATTATTAAATCGGCCTTTTAGCGTTTTCCTGTTTTTTTTGGGGGGTCAGAAAATCAAATTACAGAATAGACAGGGGAGAGTGTGTGCGCGTCATGTGGGATTTATGGTTGCGATTGGCGGAAAAATCACATGCCTCTTTTTACATAGAAACGTTTCCTGTTTCAGCCCAGTGTCTCTCAGCGCTCATTGGTTTGACCTGCGCTCTCCTTGGCCAAACACTCAACAAATTAGTCAAATTCTCACAGAGAAACCCCTATATTGGGTGTGACCCCTTCCCAATTTGTTTTATTAGAGATTTGAAGATTCATGTAGTTGGGTAGGTTTTTAAAGGGATCTCCCCTGAAAATTCACGGCGGGGGGGGGGAAAGAGGGGGGGCCCCGGGGCGAAAAGAAAAGCTCTATCTTTAAAAAACACGGATAAGTTCCCCAAATTGGGGCATTGTAGTGGAATATCTTTATTATTAACATTTTGCTTTTGAAATATTTCTGGTTTGGGCAGCCTGAATTTTATTGGTTAAATCATTTCATTTTCTGGTTCTTTTTTTTGGTGCAAAACCCCACTTTTATTATAGTTACATTTCAGATTGGTTCTTTTTAAAATTTTTACCAACCCCGTGATGTTGATATATCCCCCTTGAGTTAAATTCATCCAGCAATCTTGTGTCACACGGGTTTGTTTGTTCCCAAAAATCCCGTGTTCTAAAAAACAAAAACTTTACGTGTTTTTGATTTTTTGTCACCCAGCATTTTTATTACACGATCCACAAAATCAAAAAACGCAATTCTATTTCCCAAACAGGTGAATGAAAGGTGCAAAATTACGTGTATTCGAAAACATAACTTTACGTGTTTTTTGCTTTTGGCCACCAGCTTGTTCTTGACGCAGATCCAAAAAATCTTAAAACAGCAATTCTTATTCCCCACGGTAAATTGAAAGGTGCAAAAATACTTTTATTTTCCCAAAAAACATAACAGTTACGTTTTTTTTGGACTTTGCCCAGTCCAGATTTGTTGATGAACCTTGCAGTTAAATTTGAATCCAGAAAATTTGGTTTTGATTAGGGGATTTGGAATAGCTGTGATTTACAGCTTTTAATAAGAGACTTTCCAAAACTTTTCCCATCCCTTCTCAAATTTTTTTTTTCTGAGCATGGAGCAAAATGAGGTTTTTGCGAGAAAAGAGGGGGTGCCTGGGGGGTAGGGGTACGAGGAAGGTGCTCCTTCCGTGCTGGCGCAACAGATCCCAGGGGGATCTTCAGTTGCGGCCGTCGGGCCTGTATCGCGGGTGGGGCCCCTTTAAATTTAAAGAACAACTCATCGCCAATCTTCCTTCAGTGGTTAATGCAACCTGCATTAGCAGTCTTATCCCGCCCTCGCAGTCACGGCCAAAAATGCGTCATCGATGTCAACTGAAGCAGCCAAAATGTAAACCGTGTCCCCACCACTGTGGAAAAATCCATTGCTGGGGCCCTCTTTGTGCAAAATGGGTTGGGGTCAGAAGGGTTAAAAAAAAAAAGAGGAGTTTTTGTCTGCTCTAAACCCCGTTATGATCCATGGGAGGGGAGGAACCCGGTAATCGGAAAAAATCCCGGGCGGTCGGCCCCCTTGCAGTGCCCCCTTGCTTGTAGCCGGTTTTGGATGGAAAGTCAGGCGCCCAAGTCCCTGTGTTGATGATGATGATGTGCGACATTGCGGATCCACCCTGGTCTTTTGCGAATTTGTTGCGACGCTTCATTAGTGGACGAGGGAGGAAGACGATGGGGTAGTGTCAATACGGGTCCACCACAAAAAGGGGAGGGCAGTGCAAAAGTCCGTGAATTGATTCCCCCCAGCCCGGTCAGCGCAAACCCCGCCCTCGCTTATCCCCGTCAAAAAGGTCCGGCCTTCACCCTGGGCCTTTTTTAACCAACCCTTGTTTCCCCCCAGCGTGTCTTTTGCCGTAAACCCTTTCCCGTTTTTTTTTCCCGTAAGTGGGAAAAGAACTTAAGTGGTTAACCACCACCAACATGTCTATCAATGCAGCAAATGCTGAGTTGAAATGGGGGGAAAACACTTGGAAAAAAAAGGCCCAGACCGACGCCGGGCCTCCAACCATTGTCCCACCTCTGTTTCCACCTCCTCCCCTCCGCCACCCCCAAGCGTTCCTCAGTCCCCTGTCTTCAGATCTGATCAGGGATCAGCCTCGCTTCCCCTCCACCGTCCCGAGTCCCACCCCACCACAGAGACCCATCCTCCCCCTTTCCCCTTCCGCCGTTTGACGCCTGCACGCCATACAGCGACCAGTCTAGCACCCACCCTTCGTTTTCCCGGGTTTGGGAGCAGAGAAACACTTTAACCCAAACCCACCCCAAACCCAAAAGCCTGAATGTGGCATTGCAGGTTTTGGGCCCTTTGGAAATGTTGCCTTTGTTGGTGGACCAGAGGGGGTTCCGCCCGTAGGGCCTCGCCTCCCCCCAATACCAGAGCCGAGCGGGGAATTTTTTTGCCAGAAAACCCGCCCCTGCCCTGGCAGCCCGTGTATCAAAAAATTTAAAGGGCCGTTGTCTGATCTGTGTCGGAAAATTTCCTCTACCCCCGACACATGGATAGAAAGCAGGCCCAAAGGGCCGCTATATTCTGTGAAGCTCAGGGGTGATGGGGGGTGTCTCGGGGGAGTGATGGTGGCTTCAGGCTGGCGCCGCTCTTAAAAACCGCAGGGGGGTGCAGGGCTTTTCCCCCAAGGTCTCTGGTGGCTCCAGTGCCCGGACCCCGGGGCCGTGTTGAAATTATCTGCCTTGGAGACCGTCCACCCAGGTCAGGAGCGTGGACGGCTCTAAAAAAAGAGACCGAGGTGGGGGGGTGAAAAAAACCCTTTGTGCCGGAAGGTGGTGTGCGAAAAAGGGGGAAATCTTGGCGCCTTAAGATCGGTGGTGGAGCACATCCCTTGCCTGGAAATGTCAGAACCTTGTCGCCGAAATTTTAAAAGCTACCGGTTGGATTTCCCTGCTGAAGAAGGCTCGGGTTGATTTGCCTTCCGCTGTTCGCCCCCTGTTTCTCCCGCCTGGCTGGTTGCAGCGTCAGCCGGCCCTCCCGGAACAGTGGTTTTCCACCCTCCACAGCCCCGCGATTATGGCGCAGCGCAATGCCTTTACGCAGTACAAAAGTACCATGGTGAAAAGCAGCGGTGGGGGACCTGGGGGTTTTAAACCCCACCGAGAGGGAGGCAGGTGAAAGGCTCTGCACCACCCTTCCCATTTTTTGAAGAAGCCACCAAAATGGCAGTGCAGACAATCCCCTTGCAGATGAGCTTTGGTGTCTTAGTTTGCAATAATTTTGGGACATCGAAAAACGGGGTCCCGCCAGCGGGAGGAGGAGCGGACACAGATGGGGAAAACCGGAGCCTTTCTCTCCGTCAAACCCCAAAAGGCCCAAAGTTTCACAATTTCTCGGTCTTCTTGGCAGTGGTTCGGGGTCCGAGCTGTGGGGGGGGCATCGCTTCAGGGTGCATTTCAGGCAAGTCAGGGCTGTGTTAAGCTGTGGGGGGAAAAGCGGAGGAGGAGGGGGGGATGTTTTCCTAGACACCGATTTACCGGTCCTGTTTGGAAAAGGGTTGGCGCGTTTGGGCGGGGGGGAAAGATGGGAAAGATCGGTTTGCTAGTCCCCCTGACCAGAGGTTGGGAAAATCAAGGGTCCTTCTCACTGAGTGCTTGGGTGTCCATTTCCTCCCCAAAAGACCTCGCATTAAGGGCCATCAAAAAAATGAACAACGTTATGGTGGCCCCTCCCGGTCCGGTACAAAACGAAAACCGCCTTTCCTCCACCCCCAAAAGAGGTAAAATGCAGGAATTTGGGAACCCTTTCGGATTTCACTGGAGGGGATCTGTTGGTCTGCTTTCCCTTCCCCAAATGCCCGGGGGAAAAAACTCGGAGTGACGAGTTGAGTGCCGTAGGTAGTGGAGAAGCAGGCAAGGTGGGGAAGCCCAATGGGGGACCTTGGCAATCTTTGTTTTCCACCCCACCAAGCAGCAAAGGGGCAACCCCCCAACACAAAGGGAAAATTAAGATATGGTGAGGGGCTATTTCGTTCAACACCCCATGTTTTTGATGTGTTTTGGACCCCTAGACTTTGGGTATCCAAAAAAGGACGAATGGCCGAGCTGGCTCGTCGCGCCTAGGGGGTTTTCCGCCCAGCAGCCGGTTATCTGGCGGACTTAGCACAGCTGGAGGTGTCATTTCAGACAAAGCATCCGGCTTTCCCCAAAATGTGGGTCGTTTGTTTCTCAAATGAATCAGGATGGTCTTGATGTGTTGTGGCCCCAATTGCCCAGGTCACCCATTGTTTGGGGGCTCTTCCCTTTCCCTTTTTAAAAGAAATGGTCCCCTTGAAAACTTTTTTTTTAAAAGATATTTCTTACTGCAATTTTTTCCTTTTTTTCCTTTTTTTTCTTTTGCTGTGAGGGCTGAAAAAAAAAGCAAGGTTTTTGACAAACGTATTCCCTTTACTACTTTATTTAAAACGTTTTGCTTTATCAATGGTTTTGAGGTATTTGCTGTGAGATACTTTAATTTTGGTCCTTTGGAACAAAATGTGGTTTTAAGGGTTTCTCCCCCACAAATTTTTAATGTGGTGGAAAATCTATTTTAATTTTTTTGGGGGCTTTTAGCTTTGGAATACAGCAATAATCATGGTCCTTTGGAAAAAAAAAAATTTTGGTTCTAAATTGCATTTCTCCCAAATTTTTAACAGTGGGGAAGTCAATTATAATTTTTTTTGGGGCTGTGCTGTGAGATACAGAATTAAACTGGCCTTTGGAACAAAATTGCTTCTAAGTGGCATTTTTTCCCTCCCAAATTTTTAAACAGTGGTGAGAAGTATTTTTTAAATTTTTTGGGTATGTGCTTTGAAAGAGAATTTTTAAGGTCCCTTTAAAAAAAAAGTTGTTTCTGACGATATTTGTTTTTCAATTTCCCAAAATGGGTCGTGTCATGCTTTTATTTTTGGGGGCATTTTTTTCTTTGAAATGCAGCAAATAAGGGCCTATTTTAAAAATGTTGTTTTAATGGCATTTGTTTTTCCAATTTAAAAATGGATGGGTCATGTTTTGAATTTTTGGGGGGATTTTGCTGTGCTGCAGCTTATCGGTCCTATTCTAAAAAAATTGTTTCAACGCATTTTTTTTCACAATTTCCAAGTGGCAAAAGGGATCTTTGAATTTTTTGGGGGGTTTTGCTGTGCATGCGCTTATACAGGTCTTATTCTAAAAATGTTTTTTTAAAGAAATTTGTTCTTTTTACAAATTTTCCAAAAGGGTCAAGGGTATGCTTTGAATTTTTGGGGGCTTTTTTGCTGTACATTTTGCTATACTACAGGTTATTCTAAAAATGTTTGGGGTTTTTAACAGCATTTGTTTTCACAATTGTAAAAAGGGCTCAAGGGGGTGGGGCTGTCAGAAACGGAATAGGTAGGACCGTTAAGGACACATATTGCAAAATGATTTTTTTTGCAAGTCTTTAACTAGTTCAAACCCCGTTTGGAAACCCATTTAATCAATGAAAAAAGAGAAACAAAGACATGGGGGATTCATCCCATTTTAAAAAAAGTGTTTTCTGAATTAAAATATAAAAAACTTGCATGTACAAAATAGCTGGTAAAAAAAAAAATTTCCCCGAATTTTTTTCAGGGGGTCAGGAAAAATTTACCAAGTAGGGTTTTTCAGAGGCATGGGTAAGGAGCCGGACAGAGAACAAAGTACGAGCAATTTCCCCCCGCAGTGAGTAAAAAGAGAAAAAAGAAAGCCCAAACAAAAGGGCACCGGGTGTAACGGGGCGTTAACACCCAAAATTTCCCAATGAAGCTCAATTGGTCCGCACTTACGGGGGGAAGCGCTACCAGGTCTTGGGTGTGTTTCTGAGGAAGGGGGGAGTTCTCACCTTACTTCGCACTCTGTTCAGCTGACAGTTTTTGTTGCTGCGTCATCCCGGGTTTTTAACCTGGTGATTTAATAGATGCGGGCCCAGCCCGGGCTCTCACCCCACCCCCTGTAATCCCGGCCTGGGTTTTGCTGTGGACGGAAGTTTAGTCTTGTCGTTCAACTAAAATGGTGGTTTAAAGACTCCCTTTTTCCGGACTTGTATTGGGGGTCAGACAGGTTTAAGGGCATACTGTGGCCCAGGCGGGCATATATGTCCCGTTCACTAAAATGGTGGGTTTAAAAAACTCCCTTTTTTTGGGACTTTTTTTTCTGGGGGTCATGCAGGGTTTGGGTCATGCTGCGTTCCAGGACGGGATATTCAATTCCAGTTCAAGTAACTGTGGTTCAAATCAAATTTTCCTTCTGGCCTTTTTTTTTGTGGGTGATGCAGGTTTAAAGGGTCATGCGTGGGCAAGAAGGGGGATGGGGGAAAGGTCTGTGACTTTTTTTTGTGCTTTTATAACCTAAGTGTGTTGCCTAAGAGTAGACGTATCCATTTGACTGTTTGTGGGGGTGTTAATTTTGCTTCTCCCCTTTTTTTGGGTGTAATAATGAAAGGTGTTGTTGCTCTCCCATAGACTTTAAAAGGTAATGCTCATAATCGATGCTCCTATCGAAAAACCTTATCGATGCGGGGGGGATAGACTATCGATGATTTGATAGCCCAAGCAATCGCCAACACTACCCTGACATGTGCACAAAACCCCATCATAAGTAAAAATTTGACTGCTGTGCTTGCCAACAAAAGTTTTTTCCCCAAAAAAATTAGTTTGTTTGCCGAGGGTAAATATTATTTTTATTGCATAATGTAAGCAATTTTTTTTAAATTTTAAATGTGATTTTCTGAAATTTTTTTTTGGTTTTATCCCCCAATGTTTTAAAATTTAATCCATTAAAATGATTTAAAATCTACGTCTTTTTCAGTGGGCAAACTTACACAATCAGCAAGGGGTTTAAATTTATTTCCTTCATGTATATAGATTCACAAAAATGAGTACCCTTCACATTTTTTTAAATTATTTTTCTTTTTCTGGGAAACACTGAAAATAGTAGTCAGTGTACAACTTGTGTAACAGTGTATTTCTGTTGTGCGCTCAAAATAACTCAACATGCAGCCATAAGTGTCTAAATTGTAGACCACAACAGTGAGTACGCCCATAAAAATTGTGCCTAAAATGAAAAAAAAATTTGTAATCTATTATTTTCCACCACTGCCTTAACTCTTGGGCATGGAGTTCACTAGAGCTTCACCGGTTGCTACTCTTCCATGTCATCATGGAGGATTTCATAGACTTTGCGCTCATCCACCTTCTGTTTGAGGATGCCCCACAGATGTGTAATAAGGTTTAGATCTGGAGAAATGCTTTGCTACAACATCTCCTTTACCCTCATTTTCTTTAGCAAGTCAGTGGTCATTTTGGAGATGTGTTTTGGATTATTATCATGTTGAAATACTGCTCTGTAGCCCAGTTTTATGAAAAGAGGGGATCATGCTCTGCTTCAGTTTCCACAGTACATGTTGGCATTCATGGTTCCCTCAATGAACTTTAGCTCCCCAAAGCTGGAAACATGCAGCTCCAAACCATGACACTCCCATCACCATGCTTGACTGTAGGTAAGACACATAAGTCTTTGTATTCCTCATTTGGTTGCTGATACTATCTGAACCAAATAAGTTTATCTTGCTGTCATCAGACCAGAAGATTGCAGTAATTCATGTCCTTAGTATACCTGTCTTCAGAAAACCAGATTGACAGTCATGCAGACCAATTTGATGCAGTGTCAGACTCACCCCCACCCTTTTAAAATCTTCAGCAATGCTAGCAGCATGCATATGTCTATTTTGAGAAGACAATTTCTGGATATGAGACGGAGAAGGTGCACTCATCTTCTTTGGTCGACCATGGCGAGGCCTGTTCTTAGTGGATTCTGTCTTGTTAAACCACTGTATGGTCTTGGCCACTGTGCTTCAGCTCAGTTTCAGGGCGTTGTCAATCTTCTTATAGCCTAGGCCATCTTTATGTAGAAAGATCCCCAGACAATTCTTTGCCCTGAGGTGCAATGTTTAGCTTCCAGTATGAGAGAGCATGAGAGCAATTGCACCAAATTTTAACACATCTGCTCCCCATTCACATTTGAGACCTTGTAACACTAACAAGTCACTAACGAGTCACATGACTGAAAAATGGCAAATTGGGCACAATTTGTTCATTTTCACTTAGGGATTTACTCACTTTTGTTGCCAGTGGTTAAGACATTGATGCCTGTGTGTTGAGTTATTTTGAAGGCACATCAAATTTACACTGTTATGAAAGCTTTGCAAGGACAATTTAAGTTGTATCAAAGTGTCATATCTTCATTGTTGTCCCACGGAAAGATATAATACAATATTTACAAAAAATGTGAGGGATGACCAACCCCTCCACAATACAAAACTGAATGTGAAAAACATTTACAAAACTTACATGACTACCAGGTCCAGGTTCACAAAATGTATTCAAAAGAATCAACAAAAACTGCTGTAGCCAGATGTTAGCCAGAAATCAATAGGTAAACTTAAAATGCATGCATACATATACCTACATACATTGCTTTTTTTCTTTGCATTTTGTTTCTCATTTTGAGTACTTTTTTTTCAGACACCAAAATAATGGTAAACCACATTTATTTTGTATTTTAGGCAAGTTTTAGACACTTCTGATCAATAAAAAAAACTGTGTGGTTTTGCAGAAAAGTAAGTGTTTTTGTATGCAACAACATGTGCCAAAAATATGACTAAATTTTGATGTAATTACTTTTATGAATTAAGTCAAATGAGTGTGTAAATATAGGTAAAAGTGTCTAAACATGTCCAAGTTTTATCACAAAGTGATAAATCTGGTGCATTCTTAGACTTTATAGTTTAAGTTTACACTAAGGTTAAATGTATGAAGTGATTAATGACATTATTTTGATGTGAAAAGTATTACCTTTTTGCACAAAGTGACATTTACTTGAAAATGTTCAACTTTTAAGTTGTTTTAAGTGGAGCTCACCATTTTTTTTTTTTTTTTTTTAAGTGGGCAGAGATTTCAAAAAGTGGTGTGATCTTGCACTGCCTGACAAATATACAAACATTTGCATCAAAAAGAGGCATAAATTAATCCAGAAATCTACTCTATGTCCAAGGTGGCTATGTACTCATCGTCTGTGATTCTTTCCTTCTTCTGGATCTATTCCATTGTTCTTCTTGCAGTTTGTGAAGTGTTTTCTGTTTTGTTTTTTGTTTTTTTACTCTGGCTTGCTTTCTCAATTATTCTCCTGCTCCACAACTTGGTAAAAACATATTTTCCCTGGTTTTTGGACCCCCCACCCTTGACAACTCTAGTTTATTCTGTGTTTTTTCATTTTTCTCTAGTCCTCCCTTGTTTATCCTGTCATATTTTCTTTTCCCTTTTTTTTTTCCTAAATCTTTGGTGGGGGAAAACTTTGGTCTCTTGAGGCAGTTCCATCCTGCTCTGGTGAATACCAAGAGGTAGATTTGGCTGTGCCTCCAAGAGAGTGTCTGGTTGCAGACAGCAGTTTTAAGGAAGCTCTATTTTTTGGAATTTTTTTGTCTGAAATTTCCCCTTTTTTGGGAAATTTTGTTTATTGCCCAATTTCCCAAACCAATGTTTGATCTATTTTCAGGTTATTTGGTGTCAGGCACTAAACATGTGGTGGATCCACAGGGTCAGGTGAAATTGTTGGTAGTAACCATGTCAACCATGCCAGGGAGTGTAGTCTAAGGAGCCCCCTGTCTTCTTTCTCAACCCCCGCAAAGAGGCTTGAACTTTGCTGTGGGAAACTCCCAGGGGCCCCTACTCCTGAATTTGGCCCCTCGGGAGACGCTGAGGTACCCACAAGGGACTTGGGGCAGGAGAGATGTATAAAAGGGACAGTTTTTAAAGAAAGGGAATTTGGGGCACTCTTTTTCAGTTGGTATAACCCAGAAAAATAGTCCGGGGAGGTGGGCAAAAAAGAGAAAGGTCCCTAAAATAAAGCCCAAAAGGGCAGAAAACCCAAAAAACCAAAAAGGGAAAACACTGAAAAACACTGAGAAACTGGTTTAACCCACCAATAACTGGCAAGGCTGGAATGGGAGAGGTGCCCTAATAAGGACTAGGCAAAATAATCCCCTTGGGTTTTCCCGGGGGAAAAATGAGTGGCGCCAAAAAAACCCTTGGAAAGCATAAGGGGGAAGGGCTTCCAGGCCGGGGCATGAGAGGAGGAAGAAGCATTAGGTTAGGGAGTGAATGAGAAGGTCAGTCACTAGGAACGGCACACAAGAGCTCAGGTGTGTCTGCAGACTGGGACATGAAAGATGGCATGCATTATGGCATTTGGTAGTGATTTGGCTGCTATGATCATGTGCCTTCACATCATAGCAATACAGATGGGATTTGTCCAATGAAAACAGAAAAGAGATAATGCACATTTGAAGACAGGCAAAATTCATAAATCTAATGTGGTGTCTATTGGCTTTAGTAATCTCTAGAACAAATAAATAGGCAGTTAAATGTAAGTGTTTTGAAAACCAGAGCACTACTGACAACCATATTTGACTTGACTGTTAAAACATCTTAGACAGAATTAAGAATTATAGTAAACTTTTATTAATAATAATAATAATAATCTATTGAATGTGAGTTGAATTATTGCCGTCACTGGATAAACAAAACCACAGCTTAGTCACAATGGACCGGGGAAAAAAATTATCGCCCCCCCATGGATCAAACTTGCACTAAAACCATAATGGCAATAGTTTAGCCTCTAGCTGCTATTGCTATTCCTAGTCTGCACCTGCCTCTGCCACCTTGTTACGTCGGGAACCTCAAGACCTGTCACAGTTTTCTAAACCAATGTACAATCTATTTTGAGATCTTGTCACATCAGTTTCTGACAGATTAAGCCAATGCATAATAAGTGCTTGTTTGAACAGACCAGCCTGGCCTTCCTCAGATACATGTACATGGCCTCTGATAAAGGTCTGCAAATGGATCCACTGAAACTGTCTGCAGTTCTTAAGTGGCCCTATTCTGAAGGTTTTTTGGCGGTTCAATGTTTCTTGGGATTTGTCAATTATAACCAAGAAAGGTAATACTAGAGATG
This sequence comes from Phyllomedusa bahiana, assembly GCA_025379985.1. NCBI lineage: Eukaryota > Metazoa > Chordata > Amphibia > Anura > Hylidae > Phyllomedusa > Phyllomedusa bahiana. The sequence goes on along the minus strand of JAODAL010080754.1, from coordinate 354 downwards.
GGCTAATTGATTCTAACGAAGTGGAATTCATTTAGAATTTCAGGAAAACTTCGGTTCTGAACGAAGTCGAAGTTTGGGGTACTTCGGGTGAACGAAGTGTGCTTTTGATTGATAAAATGGCTGCGAGCACATGGCGTTTCATGGGGCAAAGCACTCTGGGAGAAGAAGGGCATAGCCCCGCCTGAAGTGCAGGAAAGAACAATCAGAGACCAGCGGGAAAATTCTGTGGGGTCACCGCATATTTAAAAATCCGGGGCCACACGGGGAGTCATACCGCTCTCACGAATGATCAGGGAAGGGGCTGCCGCGGCTGATTGCATGAAGAATGATTTTTTTACGCGATTTTTGTGGGGT
>JAODAL010080753.1:0-12133 GCA_025379985.1 Phyllomedusa bahiana | reverse complement strand
ATTAGAAAATTTTTAAGACGATTCTGTCCCATAGACTTGTATGGGAGAGTTTTTACTGTGATGGGAGGGTAGAGGTGGTGCTGTGACATCTCGTCTTGTTACTGGTGGTTGCTGTGTTATCGGTACACAATTTGGTTCCTCCTTTCAGTTTTGACCCTGCTTTACTGATAATGGCACACTGTGAAAAGCTCCCCTAAACAAAAACAGAAGTGTCAGACGATTATTAGGCCTAGTGGCCAAAGTGAAAACTGCAGGACTTAAGAATTATTAAAAAATATTAAAAAGTGATATGGAAAATGTAAAAAAACATAACCAAAAATTCCTAAAAAATGTGTTTAACATAAAAATATGAGTTAAACAATAAGTCATTTTTTGATGACACATTCCCTTTAAGCAATGCACAGGATGTGAAAGAAACTGTGATCCATCAGACCAGGTCACCTTCTTATTCTGTGGTCTAGTTGAGATGTTTTTTATCCCCATTGTATGTCATGAATAGGCATTAGCATGGGCAATTTGATTATTCTTCAGTTATGTAGCCCCAAACACAGCAATTTGTGCTACAGTAGTCCTGTTGTAAAATGGACTCCATGAGCTTTGATGGTCCTCCCTAAGAAACTCTTTGGGGGACATGTATGAAAACTGCCTTGGTCTAAGACTTTGTTGCCCATAGCAACCAATCAGAGTTCCTCTTTCATTTTTTCAGAACACTGTATGAAATGGAAGGGGAACTCTGACTGGTTGCTATTAGACCAAGACATTTTTCATACATGTGGCCCTTTGTGCTGGGAACACTCACAAGATCTGATTTTTTGATGATGCTCTAACCTAGTTATCTAGCGATAATAAATTGGCCTTTGTGAAAGTCATTCAGTCCTATAATTGCCTATTTTTCGTACTTATAACACATTATCTTAAAGAACTCACTGTTCACTTGCTGCCTAGTATATATTCAACCCATAGACAGTTTCCATTGTCAAGAGGTAATCAGTGCTGTTCACTTCACCTGACAGTGGTTGTAAATGAGTGTTATCGGTTGTACTGTTCATTCTGTTCTGCTACTTCTCGGAAATTGTCGTTGACATCCAGGGGCGCGTCTCGCCTGTCAGCAGGCGTGTCTCTCCTGCCAGGAGGTGTGTCTCCCCTCACTGAAGAACTGTGACAACATAATTTTGTATGAAGCGGGGGAGCAGAAGGTTGTCTGGATATAACAGCTCTGTAGCCTCCTGAATGCTTCTTATGTCTGCAGCCTTCAGTCTCCACAAGCTCTTTGCTGTGCTATATGCAGTTATACAAACAGATGAAACGGGAGGAGTGTACACTGCCCCCTCCCTCCTCCCCTTCTGTTACCAGACAGGAGACTGTATGACTGTGGTATATGCAGTTATACACACAGCCTGAACTGATAAGACATGTGAGGAGTGTACACTGCCCCCTCCCTCCTCCCCTTCTGTTACCAGACAGGAGACTGGGTTATATGGAGCAATGTACACTGCCCTCCTACCCTTCTCTCCCCCTGTTAACAGGCAGGAGACTCTATAAGACTCTATTATATGAGGGGATCTGTGACTTAAACAGGCAGTAATTGCCCAGATCATTCACCCTAGAGCTGGGAGATGTGTATAGAGACAGCAGACTTTGGTTTCACTATCGATTTTAACAGCTCAGAGGGGAGAAAACACAGAGTGTGCAGGCAGCCAATCACAGCGCAGGGGGCGTGTCTAGGGGGGTGGGATCCGGCCAGGGGGCGTGTTCCCACCAGCAGCAGCAGAAACAGAATACAGATTTACAGAAAAGCTCTCATATCTGCTAAACCAAGTAACAGAGGTAATGCAAACCAGTTACAAAAGTGCTTATTTTAACTGTCCCCATAATCTGACACATGATCTCAGATGTGGCAGCGATAAAACCCTTTTAATGTAATGACTGATCAGAGTATATCTGTATATAACAGCCAGAATACTTCATAATAGTAACAGTATTGCATAACAACCCAAGTGACCCATCTAAAGTGCCCAAAATACACAATGAGAATTCTTAGATAAAGTATCACAGCCAGAATTCCCTATAACAGCCTGAATGGCCATGCCAAAATCAGCTACTCCATTTTTTTCCCAGAGGATTTATTAGCCTATTGACACTTTTTTATCCATTAGTGGTTCTTCACTGTAGCTGCAATAAAGCACACAAAAAACCCCCATTCTTTTTTACACCAAAAACAAAGGGGAAAGGGAGGTAAAGGGAAATTCTGTAGAGATTTTAAACTGTTTTGCCTTTCCCCCGGGGCGAGCACTAACCCAACATGAAAAAGTTTACCCCCAAAAAAAAATGAATATAGGGACATATGAAAAACTAATTTTAAAAATCATTCAAAATAATAGGGGCGACCCCCCTCAAACAAACCCAGGGTTTTAAAGTAGTTTTGGGAGCGTTTTTTTTATCGACAATTTTGAAATCGGCAAGGTTTTTATGGTGATCAAAATTTTCCCCAATCTTTCGATAATTAAGGTTAAAATGGGTGCATCATCAATAAAGATCGCGCCTTTTTGGGCGCCCCCTTTTAATTTTGGCGGCCAAAAATTCAATTACAGAATAGGGGCGGGGGGAGATGTGTGTGCGCGTCATGATTTGGGTGTGTAGGGTTTTGCGTTTGGGCGGGAAAAAAAATCACATTGCCCTCTTTTTTTACATGAACAGGTTTCCTGTTTCAGCCCGTGTCTCTCACTTTTTTCAAGGGATAGGACCTGCGCTCTGCCTGTGGGCCAAAACCCTCAGCAAAAATTTGGGCCCTATTTTTGCACAGAAAAAACCTCTACTATTAGCTGTAAACCTTTCCCAATTTATTTTAGATTAGAGATTTGAAGATTTTTTTGTAGTTACCCCAGAAAATTTTTTAAAAGCAGCATCTACCGTTTGTAAAGTCACGGCGGGGGGAGCGGGGGGGGGGGCCCCCGGGGTGAAAACAGACAAGTTTCTATCAAATAAAGAACCGGGATAAATTTTTCCCCAAGACTTAGTGAAAGACATTTTTGTGGAATTTCTTTATTTTTTTAACGTTTGCTATTGAAATATTTCCTGGATTTTTGGGCACCCTGAACTTATTTTTGGATACACATCATTTCTAGTAACTGCAGGTTCTTTGTTAGCTGAAAAACCCCACTTTTTTTTTTCAGAAACATTTCAGATGGTGTTCATTTTCAATTTTCCCCCTTTAAACACCTGGGGAATGTTGATATATCCCCTTGCATTTTTAAATTACAATCCAGCAATCTTGAAGTCACCCACAGGTTGTTTGTTCCCAAAAAATACCGTGTTTTTCGACAAAAAACCATCACAGTTACGTGTTTTTTGCTTTTGCGCACCCAGCTTGTTCATTGACGCAGCATCTACGTAAATTTTAAAAAACAGCAATTCTATATTCCCCACGGTTTGGAATTGAAAGGTGCAAAAAATACCTTTTAAATTATTTTCAAACAAACAGTTACGTTTTTTTTGACTTTTGCAACCATTTTTGGGTTCTTTGACGCAGCATTAACGTAAATTTTAAAAACGCAATTCTATATTCCCACGGGGAAAATTTAAAAGGGTTTCCCAAAAAAATCGTTTATTATCCCAAAAACAAAAGTTTTTTTTTTTTTTGGACTTTTGCACCCCCACATTTTTTCATTGACGCGCATCTACGTAAATCTTAAAACAGCAATTTATATTAAACCACAGGTAAATTTTAAAAGGGTCCCAAAAAAATCCCGTTTTTTTTTCCCAAAAAAAACATAACAGTTAGTGTTTTTTTGATTTTTGCGCCCCCCAGCATTGTTCTTTGACCGCAGCATCTACTAAATCTTAAAACACCCAAATTCAAATTTTCCCCCCACGGGTGAAAAAAAAGGTGCAAAAAATCCCGTTTTATTATATCAAAACAAAAACAGTTTAAGGTGTTTTTTTAAACTTTTGCACACCCGGGCATTGTTCATTGACGCAGCATCTACGTAAATTTTAAAACAGAAAATTCTATTTTCACCACAGGTAAATTTAAAAAGGTTTGCAAAAAAAACCGTTTATTTATCAAAACAAAACGGGTTACGTGTTTTTATGACTTTTGCACCCCCAGCATTGTTTTTGAGGGGTGGCTCTACGAAATTTTAAACCCCCAAAAATTTTTATTCACCACGGGTTGTTTGAAAGGTGCAAAAAAATCTTTTTATTATCCCAAAACAAAAACCAGTTACGTGTTTTTTGACTTTTGCACCCCCAGCAAAAATTCTTTGGGACGCACATTACGTAAATCTTAAAACAGCTTTTTTATTTTTCACCCGGTTTGAATTGAAAGGTGAAAAAAATCCCGTTTATTATACCAAAACAAACAGATACGTGTTTTTTGGACTTTTGCCCAGTCCGATTTGTTGATAGACCCCCTTGCATTAAATGTAAATTTCCAGAAATTTTGTTTTTGATTAGGGGGATTTGAGAATAGTTTGTGATTTCCCGTTTTTTAAATTAAGAGACTTTCCAAAACTTTTCCATACCTTCTCAAATTTTATATTTCTAAACATGGAGCAAAATTGCGGGTTTGGAAAAGCGAGAAAAGAGGGGGGGTAGCACATGGGGGTTAAAAATTTCGGAAAAGGGTGCTCCTTCCAGTGTGGCGAAAACAGGGCTTTGCCAGGGGGACGTCGTTGCAGGACCGCCCAGGCCTGAAATCCTGGGTCGGGGCCCTGTAAATCTAAGTAAGAACATCGTCCCCAATTGTCCTTCAGGGGTTAAATGCAACCTGCATCTAGAAAGTCTTCCCTCCTCGCCTCGCAGCCCACGGAAACCAAATGTTTAAACACATCATAAACTTTCCGAAAAACCATGAACAGCCCAAATGTCAACTTTTTGTACCCACCACTGGGGAATAATCCATTGTCTGAAGACCTCTTTGTTGCAAAATGCGGTTTGGGGGCAGAAGGATGGGTTTAAAAAAAACAAGAGGGTGATTTAGTCCGCTCTGACGCCCAGTTACTGATGCCATCAGAGGAGGTGAAGGGGCCGGGCAATTTGGCAAAAATCCCGGGCGGTTTGGGAACGCCTTGCATTTCCCCTTGGGTTGTAGCCCGCAAACTTTTTGGATGCAGAATCAGGACGACCAAGTCCCCCTGTGTTTTTAATTATGATGATGATGAAGACATTGCGGGGTCCATCCTGGGGCTTTTCCCCAGAAATTTGCTTTGCTACCCCTTAAACAGTGGGACGAGGAGGAAGACGATGGGGTATGTTAAAAAGGGGGCCCCCCCCCAAAAAGGGAGGGGGGGCGGGCGCGAAGTCCCTGATATGATTCCGCCCGCCATGGTCGCCCCAAAACCCCCCTCCTCGTTATCGCCGTCAAAAAGGTCCAGGACCTCTCAAGGGGCCTTCTTTTTAGCAACCTCTGATTCACCCCGCATGTTTTTTTTGCCCCCTTTGCCCTAAACGCATTTTGTAAGGCAAAAACCTTTAAATGGTTAAAAAACCCAAAATAACATGTTAGCCCCAAGCAGCGCATGCATGAGTTGAAAAGGAGGGGGAAAACCCCCGGGCCAAAAAAAGGCCCCGACCGACGCCGGGCCTCCAAACCCCTGTCCCCACCCTCTGTCTCCCCTCCTCCTCCTCCGCCACCACCAAGCGTTCCTCCCGCTGCCCTTTTCCCCTTTAGAGGTTTATATCAGGATTCAGCCTCCGCCTTTACCTCCACCGTTCCCCCCGAAAAACCACAGCACCACCAGAGACCCATCCTACCCCTTCTCCTTTCCCCCAGTTTGAGACCCCGCACGCCGGACACGGGGCCGTTTTAGCAGCCGCCTTCTGTCTTCCCCGGTTGGGAGCAGAGAAAACACTTTAACCCAAACCATCCCAAAGCCAAAAGCCTGAAAGCGGCATTGCCAGGCTTTTTTGGGCCTTGGGGAAAAGTTTTTCCTTTCCGTTTTGGGGGGACACAAGGGGGGTTTTCCCCCACATCATGGCCCTCGATCCCCCCAAAACCAGATGCCCAGCAGGCATTTATTTTCCAAAAAGCCCCCCTTTTCCCGGCCAGCCCGGCATCTAAAATTTCAAGCAAGGGTTTTCTGCATCTGTGTTTCCCGGGAAAAATCCATTCACCCCCCCCATTGGAAATATAAAACACGGCCAAGGGCCCCTATATCCCTGTGACAGCTCACTGGGTAGCTGGGGGGATGTCTCTGGGGGTGGGCGGGGCTTCAGGCTCGGGGGCACGCTCTTCAAAACCGCAGGGATGGAGCAGTGGGCCCCTTTTTTCCCCAAAGGGCCTCTGGGGGGCATCACGTGCCCAGAGACACCAGGGCCCTGTTGAAATTAACTGCCTTGGAGACCGTCCACCCAAAGGTCAGGAGCTGGGGGACGGTCTCTAAGCAAAAAAGGGCCGGGGCCTGGCTGGGTTTACCAAAAACCTTTTGCCAGGCAAGGTGGGTGCGGGTAAAAACCCGGGGAAAAAATGCTGGGCCCCCCTTAAGAAATTTGGGAGGGTGGAGCACATCCCTTGCCCGGGGACATGTCATGAACCTTTTCGTCCAGAAATTTCTAAAGAAATACCCGGGTCCTGGGGGCCCGCTGAAAAAAGGCTCGAGGTCTGAGTTCCAAATTCCCCGTTCGCCACCTGCTTCGTCCCGCCTGGCTGCGGGGCAGCGTCAGCTCGGCTTCCCCCTCAAACCCCCTCATTGTTTACGTTTGGGAACACCTGGAATTCCACCCTCCCCCAAAGGGTCCCGGGGGATTGTGGGAGCAGCGCAATGCCATTACGCAGTACGGGAAGGGGAAAACCCTGGGCCTGACAAAAAAGCGGTAAAAGGACCTCGGGGGGTTTTAACCACCGAGGGGTGGAGTCAGGGGGAAAAAAGCTCTGCACCATACTTTCCAGTTTTTTTAAAAAGCTACCAAAAAAGGGCAAATTCGGGGCCAAAAGCCCTTGTCCCGCATGGCATTGTTTGGGACTTAGATTGGGAAAGATCGTTTGGCACCCCTGAAAAAAACAGGTTTCCCCCCCCCCCCCCGCCCCCCCCCCCCCCCCCGCGCGGAGGAGGAGACGGGGGCACAGATGCGGACACGGAGCCTTTCTCTCCGTCAAATCCACAAGGGCCCCAAAAGTTTCACAATTTTTATCGGGTCTTCATTAAAGGGAGTGGGTTTGGGGTCCCCGGTAGTGCAAAATTTGGGGCATCACTCTCAGGGTGCACATCTCAGGCAAAATCAGGGGCCCGTGTTGAACTGTTTCCCAAAGGGAGCGGAGGAGGGGAGGAGGTTGGGGGTAAATTTCCCCGACACCGAAAGTTAAACCCACGTCCCCCGGCCCTTGGAAAAGGGTTTTGGGGCGGGAATTTTTAGGCGGGGGGGAAGATGGTTTTAAAGGTTTTCTAGGGCCCCCCTTCCCAAAAGGTTGGGGTTTTAAGGTAAAAAATACTTGTTTCTTGGATTTCTCCCCTTTTTTTCCCAAAATGGGTTTTCGCCCCCAAAACCCCCAAAAAAGAAGACAGTTTTCTGGGTGGCCCCCCTCCTGGGTCCCCGGTACAAAAAAAAAATCAGCACTTTCCTTCCAAACCCCCCCAAATAGAGGGGGTAAAATGCAGGAAATGAAAAACCTTTTCTGATTGATCAAAGGAGACATTGTTGCTCTGCTTCACGTTTCCCCCCAAAATTTATGGGGAAAAAAACATCAGCGAAAGGGGGACAGCAGTTAGAGTTTCCAATAGGCGTAGCGGCAGCAGCAGGGAAGGTGGGCAGTAGCCTAATGGGTGACCTCTGGCAATCTTTGGGTTTTCCCCCCCCCTCACCAAAGCATTTTTAAAGCGGGCACAATCCCCAAAACACAGAAATCAGGGTTTTAAAAATCATGGTGGGGACGGGCTATCTGCGTTCAACACTGATGTTTTTTCTTGTGTTCCGGGGAAAACCCCAAAAGACTTTTGGGTTTTCCAAAATGGACAATGGCCCGGGGGCTGGGCTCATAGCCAAAAGAGGGGGGTTGTTCCCTGCCCGAAGCCAAACGTTTTTTATTTAGGGGGACCTTCAGCAAAGTGGAGGAGTCATTACAGCCCAAACCCCCATCCCGCTTTCCCCAGAAAGGGGGAAAGTTTTACTTTCATCAAGAAAGAAAACAGGGGATGGAAACTCTGATGATGTTGGGGGGCCCGTTTGCCGAGGGGCACCGATTAGTTTTTCCGGGCTAAATTCACCTTTCCCTTTTCAAACAGAAATGGTCCTCTTGAAAACTTTCTTTTAAAATGATCATTTCTTACTGCAATTTTTTATCTCTTTTCCCAACAGTTTACATTTTGTGGTTTTGCTGTGAGGAGACGTAAAAGACAGCAAGGTTTCATGACAACACCGTAATCCATTTACCTCACTTATCTTAAGAAGTTTCGCATTGTTCATAGTTTTGAGGTTCATGTTTCTGTGAGATAACACTATAAATTATGTTCCTTTGGGAACAGGAAATGTGGCTTCTAAGTGGCATTTTCCCATCACAATTTTTAATAGTGGCTGAGAAGTCATTTTAAATTTTGATTTGGTGTCATGTACAGTGATATTCCAGCAATAATCATGGTCCTTTGGAATAGAAATTGCCTTCTAATTGCATTTCTCCCTCACAATTTTTAATAGTGGCTGAGAATTCATAATTTATAATTTTTGGGTCATGATAGCCAGTGGAGAACAGCAATAATCATGTCCTTTGGAACAGAAATTGTGGGCTTCTAAGTGCATTTTCTCCCTCACAATTTTTAACAGTGGCTGAGAAGTCATTTTTTATAATTTTTTTTGGGTCTGCTGCTTTGAACTGCAGCAATACAACTGGTCCTATTATATAAAAAATGTTGTTTCTAACAGACATTTGTTCTTCACAATTACCAAAGTGCTCAAGGTCATGCTTGAATATTTGGGGGCATTTTGCATTGAAATGCAGCAATACTACAGGTCCTATTCGAAAAAATTTTTGTTTCTAACAGACTTTTGTTCTTCACAATTGTCAAAAGTGCTCATGGTCAGCTTTTATTTTTTGCTGGGGGCATTTTGCTGTGAACATGCAGCTATACAAGAGAGTCCTATTCTAAAAAAATTTTGTTCTAACAGCATTTTGTTCTTCACAATGTCCAAAGTGGCTCAAGTGGTCAGTGCTTTTAATTTTATGGGGGCGCATTTTGTTTTTTCTGTGAAATGGCAGCGTACTAAGGTCCTATTTATAGAAAAATGTTGTTTTCTAACAGCATTTGTTCTCACAATTGTCCAAAGTGCTCAAGGGTCATGCTTTGAATTTGTATGGGGGCATTTTTTGCTGTGCATTCAGCTATACTAGAGGTCCTATTCAAAAATGTTGTTTCTAACAGACATTTGTTTCTTCACAATTGCCAAAGGGCTCAAGGGTCCATGCTTTAATTTTTGGGGGCATTTTGCTGTGACATGCGGCAATACAACAGGTCCTATTCTAAAAAATGTTGGTAATCTAACAGACGCCCTTACTTGGTTCTTCCAACAGATTATCAAGAGTGCTCAAGGGCGATGTGCTGTCAGAAACAGAATAGGTGAGGACTCTGTTATTTGACACATATTGGCAAAATGATCTTTGTTTTTTGCAAGATCTTTAACATAGCTATCAATCTCCCTGTATTGAGACAACCATTTCAATACAATGAAAAAAAGAGAAACAAGTAAAAAAATAAAAAAAGACCAAGGTTGGATTCCATCCTATTTTAAAAATGTGTTTTCTAAATTAAAGTTACTAAAAAACTTGCATGAACAAAAGTAGCTGTTAAAAAAAATTTTTCCTCTGAATTGTACAAGGAGGTACAGGAAAAACTTTACCAGATGTAGTTATTCAGAGGACATGGAGTATGGAGCATGGACAGAGAACAAAGTACAGAGACCATGTTCCTCCAGCACAGTGAGTAAAATGAGAAAAAGAATGCCCAAGATTAAAGGCACCTGGTGTAACAGGAGCGTTAACCACCAGTATTTCCAAGTGAAGCTCATTGGTCCAACTTTACGGAGGGACAAGCGCAACCCAGGTATTGACTTTGTACTAGGAAGGCTGGAGTTTCTCACACTTCCGCTTCCAGCACATCTGCTTCAGCACGACCAGTTTTTCGTTTTTCTGCGACGGATCAGGGCATTTTTAACCTGCGTGTTAATAGATGACGGACTCCAGCCTGGGCTCACACCGTCACCTACGTAACTCCGTCCCTGTTCATGCTGTGGCCCGGACAGGTATAGTCAATGTTCAGTGAAACTAAAAGGTGGTTGAAAGACTCCTTATTTCCGGCACTTTTTATGTGTGGGTCGATGCAGTCTAGGGCTCATCTCGCTGTGGCCCAAGGACAGGTATAGCAATGTCCAGTGAAACTAAAATGGTGGTTGAAAGACTCCTTTTCCGGCACTTTTTAAATGTGGGGGTCATGCAGGTTTGGGCTCATGCTGTGGCCCAGGACAGGATATTCAATGTCCAGTTCAAGTAAGATGATGGTTCAAAATCATACTGCCTTCTGGCACTTTTTAATTTGTGGGTGATGCAGGTTTAAGGGTCAGGCTGTGGTACAAGACAGGATAGTGAATGGTCTGTGACTTTTTTTTCTGTGACTTTTATAACCTAATGTGTGGCCTAAGATGTAGCACGTATCCATTTGACTGTTGTGGATGTTAATTTCAGCTTCTCCAGCCTTGTTTGGGTGTAATAATGAAGGTGTTGTTGCTCTCCCATAGACTTTAATGGTCATCGCTCATAATCGACGCTCACTATCGAAAAACCTTATCGATAGCGGCCGACTATCGACTATCGATCGATCTAGATAGCCAACGCAATCGCTCAACACTAGTGTTAAGTATATTTAATATATTTGTATGTTGTATATATGGAGCAGGGTCAACTAACTTAGCACTTTTATTAAGGGTAGGTGGTGTTTTAAGATAGAAAGGCATAGGTGAGTCTTAAGCCAATCGTTGTGAGGATAGAGAAGGGACTGCAGGTTACATAGTTATAAGGAGGGTTTGCCATGTGCTCAGTTAGTTGAGTTGTGTTAACCTGTGGAAGGTCAATTGGCCACAAACCGGCCATGGACCAAGAGCAAGCTGTCCACATCCATCTGGTACAGGAGTACTCACTGAGGAGGAGAAGGAACAGAGGCAGCTAGATTGGAGCGAGAGATATAAAGAGATTAAGATTTAGCACAGTGAGACAAGAAGAACAGAATGAGGAACTGTATAGAAAAGAAGATAAGAGAGCGATGGAGGATAGTGAGCCACTCAAGTGGTTCCAAGAATTTAGGAAAGCAAGTAGCCCTCGTGCGTGACCACTATTTCAAGAAAGCCAGCAGCTCTTGTATGGCATCGTTGCTCTGGGGCTGGAGAATATGGATAGAGAGGCCACTAAGATCCTGAGAGCTAAATGAGAAGCAGACCTGCCTAGATTGTGTCAATGTGTGGGTATTTTGAGTAAAGCAAATAGCCCCTTAAGCATGGGGACTGGAGTCTAGTGGGAGAAAGCTGCTAGGTTATAATGTGAGAAATTGCAAGAGAAGCAATTTTTATCTGTAAAGAATAGTGTGCTGTAAAAATGTACCTGTCCAGTGTAATGTCCTTAAGTTTGGTGGCATGAGTAAAGCCTGCAAGACCCAAGCTGAGAAGTCTCTGTGGTTGATTTCCCTGCATCGGTGCACTACACCTAACAGCAATTCCACACCGGTAGGCGTGACATCTACATACGCGTTACATCCCATGCAAATTGCCTGCACTTTACAAGTTATATTACATATATAGGTAACAAGCTTCAACTGATCATATACCAGGCTCTGTGTAGCCATAATATAATAATCACGTTTACATTCTTTACTTTTTTAAGTATGTTTTTGGATATATATTTAGACTGCAAACCTGTTTTCAAAATGCTACATATTGACATATAGTCGTTCATTGGTTCGATTCTCACTTGGCCACCAAAATCATAATGCTGCCTATAGACTGACTGCAATGATTAACAGGAAATACTTTTATTTTCACTTGAAATCATTTGTGTGAGTCATACATTAGTTAAATTGTAGCATTTAGTTTTGGTTCTCATATTTGATGTCACCTTTGGTGTCTTTTTCAAAAGATTTCCCTGTTCCAGCTGTAACCCCTT
>JAODAL010080752.1:0-12133 GCA_025379985.1 Phyllomedusa bahiana | reverse complement strand
CATCAGTGGCGAGGAGGAAGACGATGGGGTAGTGTCAATACGGGTCCCGCCACAAAAAGGGAGAGGGCGGTCGCAGAAGTCCGCTGATATGATTCCGCCAGCCACGGTCAGCGCAAACCCCGCTCCTCGCTTATCGCCGTCAAAAAGGTCCAGGACCTCTCAAGCCTGGGCCTTCTTTGAGCAAGCCTCTGATTCACCCAGCGATGTCATATGCCGCCTTTGCCGTAAACGCATAAGTAGAGGCAAGAACCTTAAGTGGTTAACCACCACCAACATGTCTAGTCACATGCAGCGAATGCATGAGTTGAAATGGAGGGAACACTTGGCCAAAAAAGGCCAGACCGACGCCGGGCCTCCAACACTGTCACACCCTCTGTCTCCGCCTCCTCCTCCTCCGCCACCACCAAGCGTTCCTCAGCTGCCCATGTCTCTCAGAGTCATGATCAGGGATCAGCCTCCGCTTCAGCCTCCACCGTCGCTCGAGTACCACCAGCACCACCAGAGACCCATCCTACCCTTCTCCTTCCGCCAGTTTGACGACCTGCACACCGTACAGCGGCCAGTCTAGCAGCCAGCCTTCTGTCTTCCAGGTTTGGGAGCAGAAGAAACACTTTAACCCAAACCATCCCAAAGCCAAAAGCCTGAATGTCGGCATTGCCAGGCTTTTGGCCTTGGAAATGTTGCCTTTCCGTCTGGTGGACACAGATGGGTTCCGCCACGTCATGGCCCTCGCTGCCCCCAATACCAGATGATGAGCAGGCATTTCTTTGCCAGAAAAGCCGTCCCTGCCCTGGCCAGCCACGTGTCATCTAAAATTTCAAGCGCGTTGTCTGCATCTGTGTCCGGAAAAAGTCCATCTCACCACCGACACATGGACTAGTAAGCACGGCCAAGGCCGCTATATCTCTGTGACAGCTCACTGGGTGAGCTGGGTGGATGTCTCTGGGGGTGACGGTGGCTCTCAGGCTCGGCGCACGCTCTTCAAAACGCAGGGATGGTGCAGGGCTCTTTCCCCCAAGGTCCTTGGTGGCATCACGTGCCCAGAGACACCAGGCCGTGTTGAAATTAATCTGCCTTGGAGACCGTCCACACACAGGTCAGGAGCTGTGGACGGCTCTAAGCAACGAGCGAGCGCTGGCTGGGTGACAAGAACCTTGTGCCAGGCAAGGTGGTGTGCGATAACGGGCGAAATCTGCTGGCCGCCCTTAAGATCGGTAGGCTGGAGCACATCCCGTGCCTGGCACATGTCATGAACCTTGTCGTCCAGAAATTTCTAAAGAGCTACCGGGTCTGGACTGCCTGCTGAAGAAGGCTCGAGGTCTGAGTTCGCACTTCCGCCGTTCGCACCCTGCTTCGTCCCGCCTGGCTGCGTTGCAGCGTCAGCTCGGCCTCCCCGTCAAACGTCTCATTGTTGACGTGGCAACACGCTGGAATTCCACATGCTCCAGCGATTGTGGCAGCAGCGCAATGCCATTACGCAGTACGAAGTGACACATGGCCTGACAAGCAGCGGTACGGACCTCAGGGTGTTGAACCACGAGAGTGGAGGCAGGTGAAAAGAGCTCTGCACCTCCTTGCCAGTTTTGAAGAAGCCACAAAATGGTCAGTGCGGACAATGCCTTGTCAGCATGAGCATTGTGGTGATCTTAGTTCTGGATACGATCGTTGGACACTCTGAAACATCAGGTCCGCCAGCGACGGAGGAGGAGACGGACACAGATGCGGACACGGAGCCTTTCTCTCCGTCAAATCCACAAGGCCCGACAGTTTCACAATTTCATCGGTCTTCATTAGGCAGTGGTTCGGGGTCCAGAGCTAGTGCAAGGTGGCGCATCAGCTCAGGCAAGTCAGGGCTGTGTTGAAGCTGTGCCGGAGGCAGCGGAGGAGGAGGAGGAGGAGGTATTCCTAGACACCGATGTTACCGACGTCCCTGCCTTGGAAAGAGGTTGGCGCGAATTTGAGGCGGAGGAGGAAGATGAGGAAGATCAGTTTGCTAGTGCCCCTCGACCCAGAGGCTTGGGAAATCAAGGCTCCATCTCTCACATGAGTGCTTGGATGCTCCATTTCCTCCAACATGATCCTCGCATTAAGGCCATCAAAATGAACAACAGTTACTGGGTGGCCACCCTCCTGGATCCCCGGTACAAAACAAAAATCAGCACTTTCCTTCCACCCACCCAAATAGAGAGTAAAATGCAGGAAATGGAGACCTTGCTGATTGATCAACTGGAGACATCTGTTGCGTCTGCTTCACGTCCCCAAATGTCACGGTGGAACAACATCAGCGACGTGACAGCAGTAGAGTGCCAAGTAGGCGTAGCGGCAGCAGCAGGCAAGGTGGCAGAAGCCTAATGGGTGACCTCTGGCAATCTTTGTTTACCACCTCACCAACGCATGCAATGCAGGGCACACATCCAACACACAGAGATCAGCTTAAGATCATGGTGCACGACTATCTGCGTCTCAACACCGATGTTTTTGCATGTGTCCGGACCCAATAGACTTCTGGGTATCCAAAATGGACGAATGGCCCGAGCTGGCTCGTCACGCCATAGAGGTGTTGTCCTGCCCAGCAGCCAGCGTCATATTGAGCGGACCTTCAGCACAGCTGGAGGAGTCATTACAGACAAACGCATCCGGCTTTCCACAGATAATGTGTGACTTTCATCAAGATGAATCAGGCATGGATCTCTGATGATGTTGTGGCCCCAATTGCCGAGGTCACCGATTAGTTGCCGGTCTACTTCACATTCCTTTTCAAACAGAAATGGTCCTCTTGAAAACTTTTTTTTAAAATGATCATTTCTTACTGCAATTTTTATTCTCTTTTCCCAACAGTTCATTTTGCTGGTTTTGCTGTGAGGAGACTGTAAAAGACAGCAAGGTTTCATGACAACACCGTATTCCATTTACTCACTTTATCTTAAGAAGTTTTCGCATTGTCAATGGTTTTGAGGTCATGTTGCTGTGAGATACAGCTATAATTATGGTCCTTTGGAACAGAAATGTGGCTTCTAAGTGGCATTTCTCCCTCACAATTTTTAATAGTGGCTGAGAAGTCATATTTATAATTTTTTGGGGTCATGTAGCTGTGAGATACAGCATAATATGGTCCTTTGGAACAGAAATGTGGCTTCTAAGTGGCATTTCTCCTCACAATTTTATTTAATAAGGTGGCATGAGAAGTCATATTTTTAACATTTGTTTTTGTGTGGGTCATTTGATTTGCATTTGCTTTGAAATGCAGCAATACTACAGGTCCTATTTAAAAAAATGTTGTTTCTAACAGACATTTGTTCTTCACAATTGCAAAGTGTGGTCTCTATAGTGGCATGCTTCTAGCAATTTTTAACAGTGGCTGAGCATTTTGCTTGACATGCAGCTATACTACAGGTCCTATTCTAAAAAATGTTGTTTCTAACAGACATTTGTTTTCACAATTGTCAAAGTGGCTCAAGGGTCATGCTTTGAATTTTTGGGGCATTTGCTGTGATCAGCATTACTACAGGTCCTATTCTAAAAAATGTTGTTTCTAACAGACATTTGTTCTTCACAATTGTCCAAAGTGGCTCAAGGGTCATGCTTGGAATTGTTGGGGGCATTTTCTAAAAATTATGTTTAACAGACATTGCCAATGACAATGTCAAGGCATGCTTTATTGGGCATGCATACAGGTCCTATTCTAAAAAATGTTGTTTCTAACAGACATTTGTTCTTCACAATTGTCAAGAGTGGCTCAAGGGTGATGGTGCTGTCAGAAACAGGAATAGGTAGGACACTGTTAATGGACACATATTGCAAAATGACTTGTTTTTGCAAGATCTTTAACATAGCTATCAATCCCTGTATTGAGACAACCCATTTAATACAATGAAAAAAAGAGAAACAAAGACATGGTGGGATTCCATCCTATTTAAAAAATGTGTTTTCTAGAATTAAAGTACTAAAAACTGCATGTTACAAAAATAGCTGATAAAAAAATTCCTCTGAATTGTAACAAGGGAGGTACAGAAAACTTGACCAGATGTAGGTATTTCAGAGGACATGGGAGTAATGGGAAGCACGGACAGAGAACTAAAGTACAGAGACCAATTTCCTCCAGCACTTGATAAAATGAGAAAAAGAATGCCAAGATAAAGTGGCACCATGGTGTAACAGGAGCGTTAACCACCAGATATTTCCAAGTGAACTCAATTGGTCCCTACACTCATACAGGGGTACGCTACCCAGGTATTGACTGTGTACAGAGGAAGCTGGAGTTCTCACACTTCCGGCTTCCGCACTCTGCTTCACACGACAGATTCGTTGCTGCGTCGATCCAGGGCATTTTAACCTGCGTGTTAATAGAGACGGACGCCAGCCTGTGGCTTTCACAACCGCACGCGGGGGGGGGGGGGGGGGGGGGGACTGTAACTCCGGCTCCTGTCATGCTGTGGCCCAGGAACAGGTACAGTCAATGTCCAGTTCAACTAAAATGTGGTTAAAGACTCCTTTTTCTCCTTTTTCCGGTCACTTTTTTAAATGTGGGTCATGCAGGTTTGGGGCTCATGCTGTGGCCTAGGACAGGTATAGTTCAATGTCCATTGAAACTAAAATGGTGTGTTGAAAAGCCTCATCCTTTTTCCGGCACTTGGTTAAATGTGGGGTCATGCAGTTTGGGGTCTCAATGCTGTGGCCCAGGACATTGTATAGTCAATGTCCAGTTCAACTAATAATGGTGGTTGAAAGACTTCCTTTTTCCGGCACTTTTTAAATTGGGGGTCATGCAGGTTTGGGCTCATTCTGTGGCCCAGGTAGTATAGACAATGTCCAGTTCAACTAAAATGGTGGTTGAAAGTACTCCTATCTGGCCTTTTTAAATTGTCATGCATGTTTGGGGGTGCATGCTGTGGCCCAGGACAGGTAATTATCAATGTCCATACAACTAAAATGGTGTTGAAAAGACTCCTTATTTTTTTTTCCGGCACTTTATAAATGTGGGGGTCATGCAGGTTTGGGGCTCATGCTGTGGCCCAGGACAGGTAATAGTCCAATGTCCAGTTGCAACTAAAATGTGGTTGAAAGTACTTCCATTTTCCGGCACTCTTTTAAATGTGGGGGTCATGCAGGTTTGGGGCTCATGCTGTGGCCCAGGACAGGTATAGTCAATGTCCAGTGAAACTAAAATGGTGGTTGAAAATGGTGCAAACACAAAATACATACACATTTTCACAAAGTAAAACACAGAACAGAATATATTGATCACAATGTATGTTAAGTGGCATACCGCAGTTTGTCTGCACTCAGATTTTCAATAATTAATGGCATTCTTCTCTCTGCCAAAATCTTTTTTTTCTTCTCTCTTTCTGTCTGTTTCTTCCCACCTTTTCTATCAGTCTGCAAAAAGTACAAAATACATTTGAATGAGATGGTAATATGTGCAAGTCAAGACCTGTATTCCAAATTTAACTGATTACAAGCTTCAATCATGATTCTGATAAGGCAGAAATTCTACCTTAACCCTCATTTTCAGCTTTCAAAGCATATATTTGAAATGAATACCTCCAGAAAACATGCTTACATGTTTAAAAGGAATGTATCATCAGAAAATGACATGCTTGTTTTTGATGATATCTTTAATAATTTTTTGAGGTTTTCTTATTATTCCATGTCACAATCATATTTAAAAAAATCCTGCAAAGAAAAGTAACACCAATGTGTAGATAAGATGGTTCTCACCATTCACAACCTGTGATGACATAGCTTACTCTTTTAACAAAGGCTTCTTCCTAGGTTAAAAAGCATGCCTAAAAACCTAACTCCTTTAAAAAAAAAAAAAAAAAAAGTAAATGAGTCACCTTATGATTCCTTAAGACTCATGGTAAAAAATTAAATTCCTCTTGTTGAGAGTAAAATGTTGTTAGGAAATTACATTGAAACTTAGTAATATTTTTATAATATATATATATATATAAATATATATAAATATATATATAAATATATATATATATAATATAATATATATATATAATATATATATAAATAATATATAAAAATATATAAATATATATTTCTAAGGCTGCTTTCACACAGTGCATTTTGGTGCAGTTTTAACTGAGCTCCAATTAAACTGTCTTTATTCCCAGCAAGCTTCTTTCAGTTGTTTAAATTGTTCAAAAAGGTGTTTCAGGTAAGTAATCAATTCCTGTGTTTGAAGTCATGTAGATTACACACACACTAATTGATTACTCACTTTCCAAACAGTTTAGATAAGTGAAAAAGCTTGCTGGTAATAATGCAGTTTAATTTGAGCGCAGTTAAAACTGCACCAAAACTGCGCTGTGTGAAAGCATCCTTAGGTATCAACAATGATCGTGAATTAATTTCACCTGCTGTTGTACAAATGGGAGAGAAAACATGTAGACATGGAGGGGGCCGTAGGAGCAACAACCCAGCAGCAGGACCGCTACCTCCAGCTTTGTGGAAGAAGGAACATGAGCAGTGCCAGAGCCATGCAAAATGACCC
Source organism: Phyllomedusa bahiana (assembly GCA_025379985.1). Lineage (NCBI taxonomy): Eukaryota > Metazoa > Chordata > Amphibia > Anura > Hylidae > Phyllomedusa > Phyllomedusa bahiana. The sequence goes on along the minus strand of JAODAL010080752.1, from coordinate 5,628 downwards.
CCAGCAGGCCACTTATATCCATGTGTCTGCTCAAACTGTCAGAAACAGACTCCAGGAGGATGGTGTGAGGGCCTGACGTCCACAGGTTGGTGTTGCGTTTACAGCCCAACAGCAGGCAGGGTGATTGGAATTTGCCTGAGAACACCAAAATTGGCAGATTCAACATTGGCGCCCTGTGCTCTTCACGGATGAGAGCAGGTTCAGACTGAGCACATGTCTGGAGATGGTATGGAGAATGTTCTGTGGCTGCAAAATTCTCCAACATGACCGGTTTCGCAGTGGGTCAGTAATTGTGTGGGGAGGACTTTCTTTGGAGGGCCGCACAGCCCTCCATGTACTAGTCAGGGGTAACCTGACTGCTATTGGGTACCGGAATGAGATCCTCAAACCCATTGTGCAGTGGGCCTTGGGTTCCTTCTGATGCATCATAACGCTAGACCTCATGTGGCTGAAGTGTGTCAGCAGTTCCTACATGATGAAGGCATTGATGCTATGGACACCTGCCCTTTCCCCAGACTTGAATCCAACTGAGCACATCTGGGACATCTTGTCTCGTTTCATTGCACCACAGACTGTCTAGGAGTTGACTGATGCTTTAATTTGGGTCTGGAAGGAGATCCTTGAGGAGAACATTGGCCGTCTCTTTAGAAGCATGCCCAGGAGTTGTAAGGAGGTCACACAGGCACGTGGAAGCCACACACACTACTGAGCCTCATTTCCTTGTCTTGAGGCATTTCCACTGAAGTTGGACCAGCCTGAAATTTGATTTTCCACTTTGATTTTGAGTATTATTCCAAATATCCGTGGGATATTAATTTTCCTTGATCATTTTTATGTTTTATTGCTCTCAACGTATTCCACTATGTAATGAATAAAGAACTGCAACTGGAATATTCCATTAATTGAGATCTAGGATGTGGTATTTTAGTGTTCCCTTTATTTTTTTGAAACCAGAAGTTTACATACACTATATAAAAAGACACATATGCATGTTTTTCTCACTATCTGATATGAAGTCAGAACAAACCTTACCAGTTTTAGATCAGTTAGGATTACCAAAATTATTTATATTTGACAAATGATAGAATAACGAGAGAAAGGCATTTTTATTACTTTCTGCAAAGTCAAAAGTTTACATACACTAGGATTACTATGCCTTTAAACAATTTGGGACAGCCCATATGATGATGTCCTGTCGTTGAAAGCTTCTGAAGATTTCAGATACCTGAAGGTGTCTCGTTCATCTGTAGAAACAATTATGCGCAAGTACAAACAAGATGGGAATGTCCAGCCATCATATCGCTCAGGAAGGAGACGGGTTCTGTGTCTCAGAGATGAATGTGTTTTGGTCCGACATCTGCATATGAATCCAAGCGCAAAAGCAAAACACCTTGTGAAGATGCTGGTGGAATCTGGTAAGATTGTGCCATTATCCACAATGAAATGAGTACTGTATCAACATGGGCTGAAAGGCCACTCTGCCAGAAAGAAGCCATTAATCCAAAAGAAACATATAAAAAACAGATTAATATTTGCAAATGCACACAGGAAGAAAGACTTACATTTTGAAGACATGTCCTGTGGTCTGACGAAACTAAAATTTAACTGTTTGGCCATAATGACCGTCATTACGTTTGGAGGAAAAAGGGAAAAACTTGGAAGCCTAAGAACACCATCCCAACTGTGAAACATGAGGGCGGCAGCATCATGTTGTGGGGTTGTTTTGCTGCAGAAGGGACTGCTGCACTTCACAAAATAGATGGCATCATCAGGAAAGAAGATTATATGGCAATAATGAAGCAACATCTCGAGACATCAGTCAGGAAGTTAAAGCTTGGGTGGAAATGGGTTTTCCAAATGGACGACGCAAAGCTACAGCCAAACTGGTTACAAAGTGGCTTGTGGATAACCAAGTCAATGTTTTGCAGTGGCCATCACAAAGCCCTGATCTCAAATCCATTGAAAATTTATAGGCAAAGCTGAAAAGGCAGATGCGAGCAAGGCGACTTACAAACATGGCTCCCCAGTTCTGTCAGGAGGAATGGGCCAAAATTCCTAACAACTATTGTGAGAAGCTTGTGAAAGGATATCCAAAATGTTTGACCCAAGCCATACAGTTTAAGGGCAATACTGCCAAATACTAATGAAATGTATGTAAACTTTTGACTTTGCAGAAAGTCTCTAACTCTCATTATTTTGGCATTTGGCAAATATAAATAATCTTGGAAATCCTAGTTGACCTAAAACGAATAAGGTTTATTCTAATTTCATGTCAGATAGTGAGAAAAACATGCATATGCGTCTTTTTATATAGCGTACAGTATGTAAACTTCTGGTTTCAACTGTATATGTACAGTACAGACCAAAAGTTTGGACACACCTTCTCATTCCAACAGTTTTCTGTATTTTCATGACCATAAAAATTGTAGATTCACACTGAAGGCATCAAAACTATGAATTAACACTTTGTGGAATTATATACTTAACAAAAAAGTGTGAAACAACTGAAAAAAATGTCTTATATTCTGGGTTCTTAAAGTAGCACCTTTTGCTTTGATTACACCTTTGCACACTCTTAGCATTCTCTTGATGAGCTTCAAGAGGTAGTCACCTGAAAGGGTCTTCCCACAGTCTTGAAGGAGTTCCCAGAGATGCTTAGCACTTGTTAGCCCATTTGCCTTCACTCTGCGGTCCAGCTCACCCCAAACCATCTCGATTGGTATCAGGTCTGGTGACTGTGGAGGCCAAGTCATCTGGCGTAGCACCCACAACCCCCTTCCTGGCCCAAATAGCCTTTAAACAGTCTGGAGGTGTGTTTGGGGTCATTGTCCTATTGAAAAAGAAATGATGGTCCAACTAAACGCAAACCGGATGGAATAGCATGCCGCTGCAAGATGCTGTGGTAACCATGCTGGTTCAGTATTCCTTCAATTTTGAACAAATCCCCAACAGTGTCACCAGCAAAGCACCCCCACACCATCACACCTCCTCCTCCATGCTTCACGGTGGGAACCAGGTATGTAGAGTCCATTCATTCACCTTTTTCGTTCATCTCAAAATTTTTGGGCTCATCAACCAAAGCACAGATTTCCACTGGTCTAATGTCCATTCCTTGTTTTCTTTAGCCCAAACAAGTCTCTTCTGCTTGTTGCCTGTCCTTAGCAGTGGTTTCCTAGCAGATATTTTACCATGAAGGCCTGCTGCCCCACAGTCTCCTCTTAACAGTTGTTGTAGAAATGTGTCTGCTGCTAGAACTCAGTGTGGCATTGACCCGGTCCCCTAATCTGAGCTGCTGTTAACCCGCAAGGTCTGAGGCTGGTGACTCGGATGAACTTATCCTCCGTAGCAGAGGTGACTCTTGGTCTTTCTTTCCTGGGGCGGTCCTCATGTGAGCCAGTTTCTTTGTAGCGCTTGATGGTTGTTGCCACTGCACTGGGGACACTTTCAAAGTTTCCACAATTTTTCGGACTGACTGACCTTCATTTCTTAAAGTAATGATTTGGGCCCTCGTTTTTCTTTACTTAGCTGCTTTTTTCTTGCCATAAATATAAATTCTGACAGTCCATTCAGTAGGACTATCAGCTGTTTATCCACCTGACTTTGGAACAACACAACTGATTTGGTCCCAACCCCATTTATAAGGCAAGAAATCCACTTATTAAACCTGACAGGGCACACCTGTGAAGCGGGAAAAACCCTTTCAGGTGACTACCTCTTGAAGCTCATCAAGAGAATGCCAAGAGTGTGCAAAGCAGTAATCAAAGCAAAAGGTGGCTACTTTGAAGAACCTACAATATAAGACATTTTTTGTTAAGTATATAATTCCACATGTGTTAATTCATAGTTTTGATGCCTTCAGTGTGAATCTACCAATTTTATAGTCATGAAAATAAGAAAACCTTGGAATGAGAAGGTGTGTCCCAAACTTTACTATATATATATATATATATATATATATATATATATATATATATATATTTAATATATATATATATATAATATTATTTTATACATATAGTATTTATATAATTATAAATATAATAATACAGTATATATATATATAATATTTGAGAGAGAGAGAGAGAAAGAAAGAAGGAGGAAGAGAGAGAGAGAGAGAGGGGAAAGCACTGTACAGTGTCTTATTGTCTATGAAAAGGTAACAATTTCTTCACCTTTTGAAGATAGCCACCGAAGTGAAGCATGTTTGATAATGCTTTTTTTTTTTTGTTATCTTCCTCAGCTCTTCTTCGGTTTTCCTCTTCTTCTTTGCGAGCACGTTCTTCCTGCATATGAAAAATAACACACGGTCTAAATGTTCAAGAGTTCTTACAGCTTTGAAACTACATTTTAAAAAGTATATAAAGATGTGCTTTTATATTTTTTCCCCATCTGTATACAACTCATGAATTGGGTTACCCAGATGAAAAAATACTCATAATCTTAATATTAGGACTTTTTGTAACATACTTTCACAAACTTTTCTGGGGGTTTTCCTTTAATACCTGTTTACTGACAGAAACCCTCAGTAGTCCTCGGGTCTTGATTACAGAGGAAACAGCACTGTGTCTGATTCAAGAGATCCAAAACTACAAATTCTTAAATTATTAACTAATACTTTTGTTTTAGTTTATGTACAACTATCGCTTATGGTGGTCAGTGGGTGAAAACGTCACGTCTGACTGATGAATTGTGTTCCTTTAGTTACAAATTTATACAACATTCCTCTCTTAATTTTTATTGCTGACTGTAGCGTGTAAAGGTTATTAACGTAAATATCCAGTATGGACAGGTTATTTATTGTACAGCTTATACCTTATGGACCAATGTAAAAAATGTGTAAGCTATATTAGTTTTTGTGTGTGTGTTTGGGGGTTCCTTTTCTTCTGGGTTGTAGAATCAAATAGACTAATTAGGAACCTTGGATTGGGTTAATTAGTTGAGCACCTGCTCATCTTTTTACTTCCTTTCTGAAAAAAAGAGATCAACCCCCATATGTAATGAGAGCAAAAACACTATTTGATAGATAAATTCATGTCACCGCATCCTTCCTAGGAATCATTTAAGGATGTTTGGGAGTGTGTGTGTTTTTCTTGCAGGTGCTTGGGTGCTTGTTGAGAGTTTGACACAACTATCTGTTAAATAAATAAATTGTCTAACAAAATTGTCTGGACAAAATTTCCTGGAAATTTACCTTCCCCCTACATATGTGAAAATGTGGCAATTATGATCCCCGATCGATAAGAAAATAAAAATAATCAAAAAATTAATTTTACCTCTCCTCAGTGGCGGAACTATCACCATAACAGCCGTAGCGACTGCACCAGGCCCCTCACTCCCTTGGGGGCCTGGCCGGCAACAAACAGAAACTTCATTTTTACTGCCGGCCAGGCCTTGTCATAAGATACGTAGCGTCACTAGGGGGCAGCCCGGTCCCCTCACAGCTCCACAGGGCTGCTAAAAAATATATTAAAAGAGCTGAGTTTCTCCCTCAGCAGTCCCTTCCTGTCCTCTCCTCTGCGCTGACACTGCTTCCAACTGCTGTATGCGGCCCCTTCGGAGTCTGTGCACAGTCGTCCCGGTGGAGGAGGGGTGTGGGGCACTGCCGGGGCTGAGAGCACTCATTTACAG
>JAODAL010080751.1:0-12133 GCA_025379985.1 Phyllomedusa bahiana | reverse complement strand
GGCCCCTTAATTGGGGGCCCCCCCCGGGCGCTGCCCCTATATATTGGTTCGGTCAACGGTACTTCCTTGCTGAATCTATGTTGCCTCGTGCCCTAGTAAAAGCATTTGTTAAGTGTGTTCTTGCCTTGCCGTGTACGCGACCTCTTGCTACGTTTCTCAACTCCAAATCTCTGCTGCCTTCCCTGACCTTCCTGCCTGCCCACGACTACGGTTCTCATCTCACGATTCTGTACCTCGCTGCACCTCGGCCGCCACAGGCAAGTCCGCCGCGTCAGGGGTAGCGACCTGGTAGGACTCCTGCCGCAGCAAGTCCATCCCGCTTTGCGGCGGGCTCTGGTGAAAACCAGGACCTACTTAGACTCCGCTCCCTGGCGCGGTTGTTGCCACCGCTTGCGGTGGTCCAGTGGATCCACTAACCCGGCTGTTACAATTGGCAGTGTCTGTGATATTTTATAGCCAGCACGTTTTAGAAAATTAATAGAGAAGAGAATTTTTAAAGGATCACTTACCTCTAGCAGTATGAGCTTGAACTCATATGGTCAGGGTACTCTATGGTAATTTCTAAAACATCTATAGTATACAGTCTGTACATTATTCCGTACAAACTTTATGTAAGCAATTTAAAAGTGGTTGTGGAGCTTTAAGCACAATGAAAAGTTTTGTCCCTGTTCAAATCATAGTGATAATTCAACATTACTCTGTAAAATCAATACTCAAGTGATTGCATTATAAGCAAGTACTGATGGCATGGTTTAAAAATAGACAATTGATAGAAAATGACTGTGAAATGAATGTGAACTAAAGAAACAACAAAAACATTGATAGTTGTATACACAGAACCGCACACGGTTCCCCTGGTCCATGTGTTGTCGAATGATGCCTTGACAGGGCATCATATTTCTCCCCTATAGTACTATAGTTTATTTGTAAGGCTGAAAAAAGACAGAGGTCCATCCAGTTCTGCCTATTGTCCTACAGTGTTGAAACAGAGGAAGGCAAAAACCCTCATGAGTTAGAAGCCAATTGTCCTCATTTTAGGGGAAAAATTCCTTACCGACTCCAATCTGGCAATCAGAATAAATCCCTGGATCCGTGCCCCTTCTCCAGAATCCTAGTTACTATAACTAGTCACTATAACTTTTTTTTATAACCTTTTTGAACTCTGTTAGTGAATTCACCATGACAATTCCTCTGCCAGAGGATATACAATACAGTGTTTGTAAGGAACATTCCATACAAAATAAGATGGCACATAAGGTAATGTGATCTTTTCCTTGACTTTTCGGTCAGAAGTAGACCTTATTCATAAGGGATCACTGTAGAAAAAGAACATAGCTATAATACATATAATACAAATACCATACATGAGGCAGGGAAATAGACAAAATAGCATCTAAGAATAAAGGAAACGAATATGGATAATATTAGGGGGAAAATTGAAACTATAAAAAAAGAAATGGTTGAAAAAATAAAAAATTAAAATATGAAAATGGACCAGAGAAAAAAGAGGAAAAAAGACAAAAAAAAAAGGGGAGAAAAAAGAAAGAAAGAGCGGAGGTCTCCCTTTTGCCATATACATATTAACCCTCTATCTCCCTCCTCTTTTGCTGCTACCTTTTATCCTTCACTCACCATGTACCCTCTTTCACCATACCACTCTTTCCTCTGAAACTAACTTAGTCATCTCATTCTGTCTCATCAAGACAACTGGCCTGACTTTTTGTCATGGACTGAATTCTTGTATAACAATCTTGATTCTGCTGGAGCTTCTCCCTTCTATGTGGTGTATTGGCGACATCCATGCCCTTCTCTCCCCTGCCGACCGCTTTTACATGAATGCCCATGTCCAGGAAATTTTCTGCAGCTGGCAGGATACAATTAGAGATGGGCGAATCGATTCTAACGAAGTGGAATTCGTTTAGAATTTCAGGAAAACTTCGGTTCTGCACGAAGCCGAAGATTAGGGTGATTCGCGGGGACGAAGCGTGTTTTTAATTGCTAAAATAGCCGCAAGCACATGGTGTTACACGGTGCAGAGAACTCAGGGAGAAAGAAAGGAGGACCCTCATTGACATGTGCAAACATGAAGCCAATCAGAGACCGGCGGGATTCTGTGACGTCACAGCACTATGTAAGTCCGGACGGCACCTGCGCTTCCACATTCCTCTCATTGTGTCCTGGCATAGCGTCTGTGCTGCTGAGCTGGCTCTTACACAGCTCTCATTATACAGCTTTAATTAGCAATTGGGGAGGGGGGAAAAAGACCATTACAATTTTGTTACTTGCTCACTCAGTGATCTGTGTCTGCTGCTACACAGATCTCATTATACAGTTTTATTCAGCGAGTGTGGAGGGGGAAAAAGACCACTATATGTCTGTTACTTTCTCACTCAGTGTTCGGGATCACTTTGCTCTATACAACTCATCCTGAAAGAAGCTGTTTTATCAGAGATGGGGCTCAGTTGCCTAAATTTAATGCCACCAGCGTTATCATTTTGTTTAGTTTGTGTGGTCTTCTCCCAGGGTGTCCAGGGTGGGTGTAATTCTGCCCCATATACATTGCAATCTCACTTGTTGTATTATTAGGGAATTTCAGATTCAAGTAATCCACTCAATCCTGTGTGGACCCCTTGTATTGGGATTGAAAATACAAACCGACTTTTTTGTCCGCTATTTAAATTTCTCCTGCTGTATTATTAGGGAATTTCGATTCAAATAATCCACTCAAAACTGTGTGACCGTTGTATTGGGATTGAAACACAGACCCGTTTTTTGTCCCTTTATTTAAAATTTCTCCTGCTGTATTATTAGGGAATTTCAGATTCAAGTAATCCCTCAATCCTATGTGACCGTTGTATTGGGATTGAACACCCGCCGCTTTTTTGTCCCCCATTATTTAAACTCCCCCCCCTGTTTTTTAGGGAATTTTTGTTTCAAGAAATCATAATCGTGGGGAGTTTTTTGGGATTGAATTTTCAGCCCGCTTTTTGTCCGCTATTATTTAAATTTCCCCTGCTGTATTTTAGGGAATTTCAGTTCAAGTCCCCTCCAATTCTATGTGCCGTTGTATTGGGATTGAAATAAGCCGCTTTTTTGTTCCGCCATTTTTAAAATTTTCCCTTGCTGTATTATTAGGGAATTTAGATCAAGTAATCCCTCAATCCTTGTGCCTTTGTTTTGGGATTGAAAACAGCCCCGCTTTTTTGTCCCCCATTTTTTAAAATTTCTCTGCTGTATTTAGGGCATTTAGATTCTGTGTCCTTACCCTGTTGTGTTTTTTTGGAGTGAAATAAGGGTGTTTTTTCAATTACAGCCCTTTTCTTTAGACAGGTCTGAAAATTTTTGTCAGAAGTTGTCAACGAGAGGGGGCGGTCTTCACTGTGGTGGCAGTGGAAAAAAGTTCCTGGAGAATGCAAGTCGCATCACGAAAGGGGGGAAGTCGGGGGGAGGCCAGAACGCCGGTGTCATCTAGTGGCCGTGTGTTGACCACCAACCCCAAAGGGTTTTCTTGATTGTTGATTGGTTTTTCCACTTCCTCCCAGGCATTGACAACCCCAGCCAAGAGTCGGTGGTGATAGTGTTGAGCGTTTTTATAAAAAAATTTAAAAATTGGAAGGGTTTTTATGGTGATCGTTTTTTTTTCCAGATCATGCGTTTTTTGGGTTTAAAATTTCTGTGTCATCTTTTAAGATCGCTTTTTTTCGGCGTTCCTGAAATTTTGGCGGCCAGCAAATGAGATTACGTAGGCAGGTGGTGTGTGTGCGCGTCATGACGGGATGTGTTGGTGGTTTGGTGGAAAAATACATGACCTCTTTTTTAATTTGAACAGTGTTTGTTTCGCTCAGGTCTTCGCGTTTCTAGGGTTGGACTGCGCTCTCCTGGGGCCAAACGCCAGCAAAAATTAGTCTATTTTGCCAGGAAACCTCTCTTTTGCTGGACCCGTCCTATTTGTTGATTAGGATTTGAAGATTTTATGAGTTAGCTAGAGAATTTTTTAAACACATCCCTGTAAATTTAGGTGGGGGGGAGGGGGGGGGGGGGGGCCGAACACAGACAGCTCTATCTTAAAGAAACGGATAAAGTTTTCCCCGACTTTGTGTTGACTTGTAGTGGAATATCTTTATTATTAACGTTTGCTATTGAATTTTTTCTGGGTATTGGGCGCTGAAAATTTTATTGGATAAACTTATTTTAGTAATGGGTTCTTTGTTAGTGCAAAATCCCTTTTATTATCGATTAATTTGATGGTGTTAATTTTACCCTTACCCTGTGCTGTTGATTTTCCCCCTTGCACTTAAATTTTAAACCAGCAATTTGTAGTCGCAAGGGGTTTTTTGTTGCCAAAATACCCTGTATGTCGAAAAAATCACAGTTACGTGTTTTTTTACTTTTTTCGCACCGCACTGTTCATTGCGGCATTACGTAAATCTTTTAAAAAAAGCAATTTTATTACCAAGGTGAAAATTTAAGGTGCAAAAAATCCCTTTTTTTTTCAAAACATAAAAGTTCGTGTTTTTGATTTTGCGCACCCAGCATTTCATTAGCGCTCTAAGTAAAACTTAAAACAGCAATTCTTTTCACCCCACGGTGAAATTTAAAGGTGCAAAAAAAACCGTTTTTTTACAAAACATAACAGTTTTGTGTTTTAGATTTTTCCCCACCCGCCTGTTCATTGACGCGTTACGTAAATCTTAAAACAGCAATTTTTTATTCACCCGGTGAATTTTTGGGGGCAAAAAAATACCGTTTATTATTCAAAAAATACAGTTGTTTTTTTTGCTTTTGCGCACCCAGCACTGTTCATTGACGCAGCTTAAGTAAATCTTAAAAAAGCAATTTTATTTCACCCCGGTGAATTGAAAAAGGGGAAAAAAAAAAGTTTTATTTATCAAACTTAAAAGTTACGTGTTTTTTGACTTTTTCGAACCCAGACTGTTCTTGGCGCTCCAGTAAATCTTAAAAAAAGAATTCTTATTACCACAGGGGATTGAAAGGTGCAAAAAAAAACCGTTTTTATTAAAAAACAAAACTTTTTGTTTTTTTCTTTGGCCCCAGCCTGTTCATTGCGGCATCTGTAAAAACTTAAAACAGCAATTCTATATTCAACAGGGGATTGAAAAGGGGCAAAAAATACCGTTTATTTATCAAAACAAACAGTTTTTGTTTTTGTTTTGCCCCCGCCTGTTATTGACGCAGCATCTCGGAATCTTAAAAACCGCAAAATTTTATATTAAACCCCAGGTGAATTTTAAAGGTCAAAAAAATCCGTTTATTTTTCAAAAACATAAAAGTTTGTGGTTTTTTTATTTTGCGCACCCCGCATGTTTTTTTGGGGCAGCACTAGTAAATCTTTAAACAGCAATTCTATATTCACCACAGGTGAATTTTAAAGGTGCAAAAAATTCCGGGTTTTTTTTATCAAAAATAAAAGTTTCGGTTTTTTGACTTTTGCACACCCGCACTGTTTATTGAGCAGATCTACGTAAAAATTTAAAAAAGCAATTCTATATTACCACAGGTGAATTTTAAAAGGGCAAAAAAAACCCTTTATTATTCAAACATAACAGTTAGTGTTTTTTGATTTTGCGCACCCAGCACGTTCTTTTTCGAGCATTCGTAAAACTTAAAACAGCATGTAGGAATCTTGTTATGCTTGGAACTTGTTTACTGTGTTTCCCCTTAGTTTGCCCTCAGTCAAGATGGTGGATATGTCTCGTGGGTGCTTTTTTTTCCCTGTTTCTTTTTGTCAGCTATAAAAAACCCCCTCAAGTTTTTACTCAGCTTGAGTATTTGTTTAAGTCCTGCTGTGCAGCCCTCTGCCTGGACTGTTTTCCCGTTGTTTCCACCTTTGCGGTTTCCCCTGAAAAACTTCTAATCTAGTGTCATTCAACTGTGTCCTCCTGACTTTGCCTAGGATCAGTCTACACTTGCTGCCCCCCTTTCCGTCTGCATTGGCCTTCGCTGTGTCCAAGCCAGTCCCCCATTTTCCGTTGTATCCACTAGTATGTGAAGGCCCCAAAAGCACAAAATGGAGTCGCTGGGGCTGGAAGCCCGGAAGCTGCATCCGCTTGCTGCAAGGGAAACTTGCGCACCGAGATGAAGCATTAAAAAGTCAAATGTGCGCTTTTGGGGCCAGAATGGCCATTTTTTTCAAGTGTATGGAAAAGTATTCAAAAACTGTAAAAGGGTGCACGCTTTTACCCGACCGGATGGTCCACCTGGGAGTCAAGCCCTGGACCACCCACTTCGGTGCCTGTATGGCCCGAAATTGCCACCCTTCGATTCGGCGGAGATCGCGACAAATTCGGGGTTTCCTAAATATGAGGCTATACTTCGACGCAACCCCTGCGCTTTCCCTCCCCGAAGATCGAAGGTCCTGTGTATCATTATGTGCTGCACAAAAAACCCTTGCGGGGTACCCCTTTTAAATTGAAATCAAGACCCCCCGGCGAATCCCCTGGAAGGTTCATCGACCCCATGAGTCAGATGTTTGACGATCCCATCGCGGTGCTACTGTGAAGCTGAAATTACCCTTGCCCCAAGGAAAACCCCAGTTGCTGGTTGCCATGGAGTTCAAGAGGGGGGCAGCGACACCCAAAATGGATGCGCAGCGAAAGTCTTTTTTTAGGAAGGGACTATGCGTGCGTAAAGGATGACTTCCCCGTGCAAGGCCCCTTTGGTTTGGATGCCTTCATTAATCATGCCCCAAACGATACCCGACTGTTGAAGGGAGAGGGAGGTGGGCTATCAAAATTTTGTCCCAAGCGTCCTCGCGGGCCCCTGTAGCTTTCCAAGGCCCTCAAGGGAAGTCCACAGAGAGTCAGGATTGAGCCATGCAAGTCGTTCCTTTTAAAGCGTGAGGGCACGGAAAGAAGGGGGCATCGGCCCCGGAAAAGCCTTGCTTTATTGGGGAAAAGTCTGCCACTTTCTTATAAAACTGCCCTAACGTCCACGGAGTTTGGTGGCCCCATCTGGATCCTGATCCTCGTGAAAAACCCTTTGCTTCAGAGCGGTTACAAAGAGCAGTTGTCCTTCCCCTCTCTCAGTGGCCCTCATATTAAAAAAGAAAACAAGCTCTATGTTTCCCTTCCCTTAAAGTTCCGGGTTTAAACTCTCAGGGGTTCTACCTCAGCTAGGGTTTTGATGGGGGGCGAGTGGCAATTTATGGCCCTTCCCTTTGTCGAAGCAGGGGGTTAAAGATCGGGAAAAAAATTTACCTGTGGTATGGAAACTGTAGATGGTCCCCTGAAACTGGGGCCCAGGGCCCAAGGGGACAGACCACCGAGATCATTATGAATCCAATCCGTGAAGCCCTGTCTTTTACTGTCTCTTCCAATTTCCCCTGTTCCTGGGCTTCCGTGGTGCAAGACGAACCCAGTTATAAACTGGGAAACCAAGGAGTAAGTTCCCCGAAGGGGATGCCCTTTCTCGTCACTCTGAACAAGGCGAAGATCCGTCAAGACACAAATTTTAGGCCCCTCGGAATACAGGGAATTTGCAAAAATCTGCAGCAAACAAATGAGCAGCTCCCCCCACATCGACCCTATGATTGCCCATAGATTGCCCCCGGGTGCCCCTTAAACCTTTCGGAAAAATCTCCCCTTTGGCGGCCCTGATTAAAAACCCCTAAGGTTAATTGAAAATCTGGCATGGGGTTCATCCGCCATCTTCCTCCCCAGCGGGGGTCCCCTATTCTTTTTTAAAAAAGAGGGGGTTTCCCTTTTGCCTTGTTTGATTAAGGAATTAAAAAATTACATAAAAAACCGTTATCCCTTTTGATCCCTGACTACGGGAGAGTACGCATGCAAAGATTTTTTCCAATTAGTCTTCGAGGCGCTATACTTGGCCCGTATCGATTCTGGAGATGAATGGAAGAGGCTTTTGGTCACGTTACGGACACTTTGAATATTGTGTTTTCCCTTTTGGGGGCCTTTGTAATGCCCTGCCCCCTTTTTAAAATCTCGTCAAGACATCTTCAGAGCCTTTGGACCGTTCTTTGTCATCTATCTGGCGTATCCGATTTTTCCAACTCAATGGATAAACACCAGAGACATTCGCTTTTTTGGAGAGGTAAGAGAAAAAACTCAAATTAAAGTTAAAAAATTGAATTTCATCAGCCCGGGATCTTTCCCTTGGTTAAAATTTCACCTATGGTCTACGAGGACTTTGAAAGATCAAAGCAATAAAGACTGGCCTCCCCCGAAACATAAAAAGGCCCAACGTTTCTAGGTTTTGCAATTTTATGAGCTTATCAGAATTTTGGGGAAATAATTTCCCCCTTCACACGTTGATAAGAAGAAAATGCTTTTGTTTGGTCTCCTCAAGCACAAGAATCTTCTCTCTTCTAAAGTGCAAGTTCCTACAGCCCTGTATTATTTTCACCTGCCCCAGAACTCCCCTTCATTGTGGAAGTGGTGCTTGACTGTGCTGTGGGGTTTTCTGTCAGAGAACAGGAGACAAGAGTTTTTAATCCTTTGTGCATTTTTCTCCGACGTTTATCATCTGTGGAAGAATTTGTGTGGGGAATAAAGAACTGTTAGTATTGTTGAGCCCTTTTAAGGAAAGGGACTATCTTCAAGGAACCCACAGCAATAATTGTGCTTACTGATCACCGTAATCTGGGAATTCGTTTTTGTTTGGCCAAATGTTATCCTCGCCAAGCTCGTTGGAGTTCTTTTTTAAACATTCACTTTGGAATCCGCAGGCCGGTCCCGTAAAAGGCAGGCGGTGCTCTTTCAAGAATGTTCTCCAGGATTCACTCTCTATTCCGCCTAAGCCATTTTTCCTGTTCTTGTGGTGGGAGTAATCCCTAATAAAAAATTGCTTTAAAAAAAATAAAGGGCCCTTTACACGACTCCCTTCTGTCCCAAACCTCCTGATGATGACTTGGTACTTAAGAACAAAATGGGACCCATAAGCAGCAGCTCTATTTCCGAAAAAGTAGATGAAGATTTTGGGCTAGCCCTGTTCCAAAAATGCCCGGGCAAAAGGGTGCGAAGAGCAGAATTTTTATCCCGTTCTTCTGGTGGCCCCAATTATCTACAGGATGTGAAAAAGTAAAGTGCATCTTGTGACATCTGTGCTAGAGCAAGCTCCCGTTCTTACCCTGGGGCTCTACGCCTTTGCCCGGTTCCCCCCGCCCCCGGGGTTCGATTTCATGGACTTCGTCGTGGGCTACCTCCCCTTTAAAGGGGGAAAAATACTATTCTGTTGGGGGGTTACGGCTCCAAGGCTGCAATTTATCCTTTTTACGGTCTACCCCCCTTTCTAATGAAATGGGATTATACTTCAGAATGTGTTTCGCCCTTTATGGGTCCCTGAGAGGTTGTCTGGATCGTGGGGTGCAATTTCTCAAAATTTTGGGGGAGTTTTTGCCAGCAATGGCATCGTTTTTAAATTTTCAACCGCCCTTTCCCCCAAAAATCAATGGCAGACTGAACGCACAAATCAGACCCGGAACAGTACCCGCGGCTTATTTGCCCCTCAAAATGACGGGTTGATCTGCTTCCTGTGGCTGAATTTTTTTACAACAATTCCCCAAATGCCTCACCAAAAAGCTCCCTTCTTTGAAATTTGGGATCTCAAGTATTCTTCCTAAAATTCCCTGCTGTTCCCCAATTTTTAGCTGCTGGGAAAAGGGTTCTGATTACAGCAAAATTTACAAAAATCTAAAGGAAACGCTAGAGGGGCCAAGAAAATACAAGAAAAGGGGGAGATGCGTGTTGGCCAGCACCCAATTTTAGGTGGGGGTTTAAAGGGATGGTTTTACAGAAATTTTAAAATTAGATTCCTTCACCAAAAATTGGGACGAAGTTTTTTGGGCGTATTGGATTATCAAGATAATTTGTCCAGTAGCTGTTCGGCTCAAGCTCCCTCATTTTGAAAATCCATCCCGTGTTCCATGTGTCCTACTAAAGCCTGCTGTGCCAAACCCCTTTTCCGGGGTGTGTTTCCCCCCTCCCGATGCAGTGGAGTTGTGGGCAGAAAAGTTTGTTGTGGAGCAATTTTTGACTCAAGAATTTCGAAAAACCCGCTCAATACCTTTAATGGAGGTTTGGGCCCCAAGAAAAAATTGTGGGAACCCCGTGAGAAATCAATGCTCCCAGATGTAAAATATTTATCAGGACATCAGGACCGGTCAGGTATGTCAGGGGCCCCTGTTTAGGTGGGGTATTTTCAGGAACTCCCGTTATGATTGGAAACTTGTTTATGTGTTTTCCCTTAAGTTTGCCCCAGTCAAGATGGTGGTCGTTCGTGGGTGCCCTTTTTTTCCTGTTTCCCGTTTTTCAGATTATAAACTCCTCAAAACCTGTTATCATTGCTTGAGTATTTTGGGTTTTAAGCTCCTGCTGTGCGTCCTCTGCTGGAAAATTTTTTCCCGTTTGTTCCCCTCCCTTTTCGGTTTACCCCGCAAACTTCAATACCAAGGTCATTCAACTGTGCTCCTCCCGACTTTGCCTAGGATCCGTTACACTCTGCTGCCTCTGTTCCAGTCGCTTTGGGCCTTGCTGTGTTTTAAACCCCTCCCGCCTTGGATTCCGCTGACCACTAGTATGTGACCAGCAATTTATATTCACACAGGGGAATTGAAAGGTGCAAAAAATACGTTTATTTTTCAAAAATTTTAAAAGTACGTGTTTTTTGACTTTTGCGCACCCGCATGTTCTTGCCCCGGGACTACGTAAAACTTAAACAGAATTCTTATTCACCAAGGGGGATTGAAAGGTGCAAAAAATAGTTAAATTTTAGCAAACTAAAGATACGGTTTTTTGGGCTTTTTCCAGTCCCGATTTGTTGATGACACCTTGCAGTTAAATTTGAATCCGCAATTTTGTTTTGTTAGAGGGTTTGGAATAGCTGTGATTTGCCCTCTTTTAAAAAAGAGACTTTTAAAACTATTCCTACCCTTTTCAAATTTTTTTATTTTTGAAATGGAGCGAAATGCAGGTGGTAGGGCAAAGGGTGGGTTTTGACTGGAGGTGAGGTACAGAGAAAGGGGCTCCTTCCAGTGCTGGCGACACCACGCCTGCCCGCGGATCGTCAGTTTCAGGGCCGTCAGGCCTGTCATGCTGGGTCAGGGCCCTTTAATTAAGTAACAACATCGTGCCAAATTGTCCTTTTTGGGTTAATGAACCTGCTTAAACGTCTTACCCCTGTCCTCCGTCACGGCCCCAAAAGTCGTCTCGCATATCAGTTCCGTCCAAATGAAGCCCAAAGTAACTGTTTTACCACCACTGTGGTAATCCCTTGTTGAAGACCCTTTTATGACAAATGCGGTTGGGGGGCAGAAGCTGTTAAAAGATAAGAGGTTTATTTGTTCTCTGACGCCCAGTTACTGATGCCCTCAGAGGAGGTGAAGGAAAAACGGCAAACGGCAAAAAACCGGGCGGTGGAAGCCTTGCAGTGCCCTTGCTTTTAGCCCCCAGTTCTGGGGCAGAAAGTCAGGAGACCCTCACCCGTGTTGTGATGATGTGATGCGACATTGGGTCCCTCCCGGGCTTTTCGCAGAAATTTTCTTTCAAGCGCTTATCAGTGGGCGGGAAGAAGCGATGGGGTAGGTCAAACGGGTCCCGCCAAAAAAGGAAAAGGGCGTCGCAGAAGTCGTATATGATTCGCCAGCCACGGTTGCGCAAACCCCCCTCCTCGCTTATCGCCGTCAAAAAGGTCCGGACTTCAAGCCTTGGCCCTTTTTGGCAAGCCCTTTATTCCCAGCGATGTAAGCCCCTTTTCGTAAGCATAAGTAGGGCAAGAACCTTTTTGGTTAACCCCCAACTGTCTGTACATGCGCGAAACTGGTTTAAAAGGAGGGAAACTTTGGAAAAAAAAGGGCCCGACCGACGCGGGGGCCCCCAACCCCTGTCACCCCTTTTTTCTCCGCCTCCTCCTCCTGCCAAACCCCCAAGCGTTTCCCCAGTGCCAAGTCTCCAGGTATGATCAGGGTCAGCCTCCGCTTCGCCTCCACCGTCGCCCCCGGTAAAACCCGCACCCCCAGAGACCCTTCCTACCCCCTTTTCCTTCTGCCCGTTTGACGCCTGCCGCGTACAGCGGCCGTTGCAGCGCCTTTGTTTCCCGGTTTTGGGAGCAGAAGAAAAATTTTAAACCCAAAAACCCCTCCCAAAACCAACCAAGCGGA
>JAODAL010080750.1:0-12134 GCA_025379985.1 Phyllomedusa bahiana | reverse complement strand
GGGTTATGATTTTATGTGGTCTCTATATGGTGGTGTTGTACGTTATACCTGAGCTGGTGTCTGACCACTATGTGGGCTCTATATGGAGGTGTTGTAGTTATACCCGAGCTTTTGTCTCACCACTATGTTGTCTCTATATGGCAGTGTTTTAGGTTATACCTGAGCTGGTGTCTGACCTCTATGTGATCTACAATACAAGAAAAAAACTTTGAGATTCTTAGTTCACATGTTTTGATCAAAAAATGTTTAAGCCACCCCCCGACTATAAACAGGGGTTTCCATGTCTTGTTTGATAGCCCTTTTAGCTGATGGTGTGCCACTGATATTGGAATGTTTGTGTATATATATATATATATATATATGAAACAACCATGACAGTGGCACCCAGGCTCACACTGTGTTTTTCAGAAATGTTTTTTTTTTGTGTAGAACTATACGTTGCATTTGGCATATATTGCTTTTAATTCATATAGGGTGGAATGGATGCCTCCATTTTGGTTTCTTGCACCCCGCCCACCTCCATAGGTTGCCAGATCAGTGTAGTAAGCTTATAGGGTTGGTGCTTTTTTCTCTCTTGATTATGGAGGTCTGTTGACCCAAGTGAGAAGTCTGAATTGGACTCAAATGAGAGGTAAAAATAGAGTAGGACCACCCGCCTTGAGATCCCGTTTATAGTTGGGGGTGGCTTAAACATTTTTTGATCAAAACATGTGAACTAAGAATCTCAAAGTTTTTTTCATGTATTGTAGATAGCATAAATGCTTCTTTAGAGGTTTCCATATCTTGTTTGATTGACCTCTATGTGGTCTCCATATGTCGGCGCGGGTTATGTCGGCGCGGGTATAGTGGCAGTGTACATGTGTCCCTGATTGTAAGAGTGAGGGAAGACCTGACCCTGTGAGAGGAGTTACACTTTTACTTTCTTGCTGGTGTTTATTTTAGAAGGTGGTGAGGTGTGTGATCAAGGGAAACGTGGAGGGGGATATTGTATGTGGGCTGGTGGTCGGTGGATGGACGAGCTACTTAGCCTTGTGTCTATGATATGTTAGACTGACAAATGTGTGACTAACTTGATAATGTACTACACAATACAGTTCTGTTTTGCACACTGTATTATGTGGTAAAATGGGCGCATTTATGTCCGAGAGGCCAGTAATATTTTCATGTACAGTAGGGTGGGCCCCCAAGATCAACTCCCCTGTGGGCCCCAGACCCACCAGTCCCACACTGTGTGTATGTGGGTTCCACTCTATGATATCATTATAACCTTATGGGCCATATGTATGAAAACTGTTTTGGTCTAAAACTTACATTGTTGTTCATAGCAACCAAGCAGAGCGCCCCTTTAGTTTCATATAGTGCTCTGAAAAAAATAGAGGGGCGCTCTGATTGGTTGCTATGGGCAACAAAGTGAGTTCTAGACCTAGACAGTTTTCATTAATGTGGCACCTAGTATTTATGTACTTGGGTTGTCTTGTCAGGACCAGAGCTATTGCCTACAAACCCAAGTCAAACACAATAACATTTGTTAGGTTTTTAGCCTGTTCTGTGTCTTTGCTATTTTTACTGTTCTTGTTTTTTGTTTCTATTTTTTGTGTGTGTGTGTGTGTGTGTGTCCCAAGGGTATTGTGAGACTCACACACATCCAGCCACCATCTTGGAAAGTCTCAGGGGTTATTTAGCTCATGGATCGCCATCCTTTGTATGACGGTTGGCACACCAACATATGGCACTCCAACACCAGGCATTTATTGAGTGCTATGATTTTCCTATGTATTCCCCGGCGCACTGTATGCACCCGTAAAAAGAAGTGACATGTCACTTCTTTCAGGTGCTTATGCGCCAAGGAAAGTGAAAGTTAATGTGAGCTGTGCCAAAGCACTGTTGGACATTCATGCTGGCCTGCACAAGCTTATAGCAATGCACACAGGTACGTGCCGCTATACGCCGTGTGAACATACCCTGAGAGAAGAAGTGAAATGTAATTTCTTTCCCCTGGGGCATATTGTATGCAGGGGAAAATGGCAGGTAATCATGGTTTTTACTGAAAGCTATGAATTACCATATTTGCAGTCCGTACTTCGGGTGTATTGCAGCACAATTATGCCCCGAAATACAGACCATAAATACGCCATGTGAACATACCCTTACTGTCAGAAAAATCTTTGAGAGGCTCACATATTTAATTTTCTTCATATACACGGAATATTAACCTGCTATGGGAGGTGCAATATGGGAAAAACAATAATAATATTTTCCCAGCAAACACTTGATTACCTGGAGCCCTGTCCCTCACTTGAGTTTGGAAAATTATTTTAAAAAAAGCAAAAATTGTACCAACTCTGCTTCCCCTAGAGGGTGTTCATATGATCTGTTCATATGTTTAACCACTTAAGCCGAACGCATGAAAAGTAGTTAAGGACCAGTGATGCAATTGTATGAGGCCTTTGTTTTATTTGGGACAAGTTGTTCTTTTTTGGGGGGTAGTTTAAGTTCACTTATAAATGATTGTAGATTTTTTTTTCAATTTTTTTTTCAATTTTTTTTACACCATTCACATTTCACACTTAATAACTTGCTAGATTATTTCTACAGGTTATTATGGTTGTGTGGATACCTAATATGTGTAGTTTTATTTTGTGTGTGTAATGTGTGCACAATTATTTTTTTTTAATATTTATTTTATTATTAATTTTATTGATTTCCTTCTACTTTTCTATGTTTTTTTTTTTTTTAAATCCCATGAAGGGATAACTGTTTTACATTTCTTTACACTTAGTAATTTATTAGCATATTGATATATGCTAATACATTATAATCTGTGTCAGTTAGACACAGGCAGCAATCAGGGCACCACACAGTCTGCCCTGATTGCTCGCTTGTTACACAGACAACCCTCGGGCTACTTTAGGTCCCCAGGATTGACTGTGCAGCTGCTTCCCAGGCTCTGTCCAGTCACTGGGAGTCCAGGTCACCCAAAAGAGCAGAGGAAAGTCTTTTGATCACACTGCAGTCACGAACCATGGTAATCAAAGGGTTAAGCGCCAGGGAGTGCTGCTGCGGCACTGGGCGCCGCAAACCCCGATGTCTGCAGTGACGTCAAAAGGTAAACAGCAGGTCCTTTTTTAATGCATACTATTTTGTCAAGTAAGTAGTGAAGTGTACTATGCTATTCAATAAAATACATTTAAAAAGAACACTTCCGGGGGCGGGACGCATGATGGCGGCCGCGTTTTAGGAGAGCTCCGCCACACTCTCGAGCACATCGGCTAACATCCACGCCAGATTCTCTTTTCCAGCCGAGAAAACCACCCCGCTCAACAACACAGCTCGAGAAGCATTGGAGGAGCCCTCCATTGTCAGCCCCGGTCGTACAGAGGTGGATTCATCTCACACCCACTCGCGGCCAGGGACCGGCCACAACGGGCAGCTGCAGGCTGCACCTCACAACCCAGTGCTGACGGAAGCCGGGCTCAAAGACTGGAGGACAGAGGGTGCCAAAATTACCCTGTGGGACCAACACCCCAGACAGGCGACGTTCCCAGCCGTGACGCCGCCATACCTGGAGGAGCAGAGAGGAGAAGCGGCTGTTCCCGGGACCGCCAGAGAATCTGCCCGCCTGCTGCCGAGTGAAAGAGAACCGGGCTGCGCAAGACCCACAGACCTCGAACCTCGGCAAAGACAGCGGAGGTCACCGGGACCCTAGCTCCACAGACAGACGGCGCACATATCGCAGCGGATCTAGCCGGAGATGTGACTCCATGTCGCCGCTCTGTCTCAGTGAGGTCGGACAACGGACAAAGATCCACCGCGAACACACAGAGACTCCTCAACAACAACAGAGGTGAGAGCGTTCCAAAGGGGGAATATTTACTGGCCCCGAGGACAGAAGGCTACCTGCTAATTAGATCACCCCCTCACCCACAGTGCACCTAGGGCAGGAAAACTACCCGCCATCTTCTCTAACGGCTGCGACCATCTCAGAGCCAGTGGCTGGAAAGTGCGCCATCTTACTCTCCCTCAAATCACATAACAGCCTTGCTGAGACAATACGCTCAGCCTCACAAGCAGGGGCGGACTCTCATAAATCATTCTCCAGCGTCTACAGCATTTCAGTAGATCTGTCCTGGTACCCTGAACATAACGGTACCTAAACATAAGGGGCCCAACCCTGTATTAACAACTTTACAACCCATAAGTGGTCCTCTCTACCTTATCTCCAAAAGGGGACATAGACTGCCACGATCTACACAAGGAGATCCCCGCCGATTATCTCATAACTGGGACATAACTCAGACAGACACCGTTTGTCCTCTCTACGTGATAATAACCTTTGCTCTCCACAAACCATAGATAGTGATAACAGCGCTCACAACCCTTACCTGTATTGAAGTACATTATTGGCATCAAACTTAACTAATTGGTCTACAAATACCACAATACTGCCACCTGTTGGATATCATAACTACCTACTGTTATCCCTCAAATCTCTTCTAGTCTCTTGAGTCCCATGCGCTCTGGTAATTGAATTTACTAAACTCTGCCTGCAAAAGAGAGACATTCTCAACTGGGCTAACACTACCACCTGCTGGACGTTACAATAATTACATGGCTCCTTGCATACAAGCCACGTTCTAAGCCTGGAATTCGCACTTCCCGAGCCCATCATCTCAGGACTAACTCCATATAGCTCTCATAGACTGCACTGCGACTCAGTTGACTCCCATTAGATACTGGGAGACTGAGAGAGCCCTTTGAGAAGCAACCTTACTCGTTCACTGGTTCAATGAGCTACTAATCTCCTTCAAAGCCATCTCCTGGCCAATCACTTGCCATCTCTCTCACTCTATAACCGGTGCACCTACAGATCATGGACAAATACATCAGATCACATTCACAACCCTTGCTACAAAATAAGGCTAAAAATACCTACACCCGGGATCCGCAAGATCAGCAGCGGCCAAAAACACCTAGTTCCAAGCCAAACGTCAAAACGAAAATATGGAACCCACAGCACCATCAGAAGAGTCATCTCAAATACTTCTGCCAGGAAATGATATTACGCCACCCAATCTCTCTCCTGCTGCAAGCCCACCTACACAACCGGACTTTGCGACTGATTGTGCACTATCGGTCGCCCAAAAAGTATCCAGACTCCTAACGCCATATTTCGATCGCCGAATTGATATGATACAAGCATCAATAAACACAGCACTTAGTCAGATAACGGAGAACGCCCCAAAAATAGGGGAACTAGAAATAAGAGTATCCACATGTGAAGACGCTATCCAAGAAAATGAAAGAGGAGTCACACAATGCCAAAATGCAGAGATTATCCTTCGAGACAAACTTGAAGATCTTGAAAACAGAGAAAGGAGAAACAATCTCCGCTTTGTGGGGATTCCTGAATCGGTCACCAACGACCAACTCCAGACGTACATAGGGAAAGACCTGGCCACTGCTTTGAACCTTGATCTCCCACATGACCCCCTTCTAATTGAATGAGTCCATTGCATCGGACCACCCAAGAGTGAGAGAGATGGCAGACCCCGTCAGGTCATCGCCCGCTACGCGAACTGGACCATTAAGGAAAGTGTCTTAAAAGCATACCACGCTAATCGGTCCCTCAAAGTGAACGGAGCACCAATACTTCTGTTTCAAGATTTTTCCCCGACAGTTGCTGCAAAACGCAAGGCATTAACGCCGTTGTGCCGCCTCCTGTTTGAGAAACAGATCAGATTCCAACTGCAATATCCAGCGTGCTGAAAGTAACGGTGGAGGGAAGGGCCCGTACATATGAAGATCCAGAAGAAGCAAGACGACACATCTTTCCACAAAACCTGGACTAAAAATGCCTACATATATTATCTGTTTACAATGCCAGAGAGAGTCTAAAATTTGAATTGTTACATTAGTATTCCCTATGTACTGTGCCATTGTTTGGCAAGGTTCTAGCTTAACTTTTAGGTTCATGTTGATGTATCTCTTGATGTTAACCCCTGTTTTTTCCCCTCAGTGTGCATCCCCCCCGCCCGTGACCTGGACGCTCGGCGCCCTGGGAACCACCCATAAGGAGGCTCTCCCCGCTCACTGGGATGGTGGACCCTCCAAGCTAAGATCTACGCTGGTGGAGTTCATCCGGATACCAGACGGGATAGGATGAGTACCCTTTCCACTATTATGCAGCCACACCCACAAAGCTCACCCAATTTAAATATAATTAGTTGGAACGTTGCAGGCTTAAATACCCCGGTCAAAATACGAAAAATCTTGTGCCACATTAATAAACTACGCCCCCAAATTATCTTACAACAGGAGACACATTGGAAGGTAGGGGACCAGAACTATTTAAAGACCCCATGGATTGGAGAACAATACTCAGCTCCCTACACGTCCAAGATGAGAGGAGTAGCGATCTTATTTTACGCATCCTGGGCCCCGATAGTACACGAAACACATGCCGACCCACAATGCAGATTTCTGCTGTTAGATGTTACCATCAACAACACTCGATACTCGCTACTTATATGCACCTAACCTCCCAAACACAAACTTTTATGCCGAACTGTATAACTTCTTATTAGATAGACGCCTACATAACATAATTATTGGAGGCGATTTCAACATCACCATCACCTCTGAAATAGGGACACCTCAGGGACAGCTCAAGACACGCGTTCGCTTCAGGGATTATTGAGCATCATAGATCATTTTTGTCTCTGTGTCCCGTGGCGGATGCTGAATACCTCTGAGCGGGACTTTACTTTCTACTCACATGTACACAATAGCCATTCAAGGATCGACTTTTTCTTGATCTCTTCTGGCCTTTTTCCACAGGTGGTAGAGACAAAGATTGACAACATAATAATCTTGGACCATGCACCGATCAGATTATCTCTTGCACGTGACACGACTATACCTTTTGTGCGCAAATGGCGCTTCCTATCCTATCTCCAACATTCCGATGATTTCAAACAATATCTGCTGACTAATTGGTCCAACTTTGTGGATGACAATGTGGAACATTTGTCTGACCCATCCTTTTTCTGGCACACCTCCAAAGCGGTCCTCCGAGGACACATCATTTAGTACCTAAAACTCCACAGCAGGGAATCCAGGAAAAAATATAACATTTTAAACTCGGAACTCACCGCAGCATACCGGAACTATGTAATTGATCCCTCAGAGACCACGACAGCAGTATATCAGGAAACAAAACAGCTAATGGAAACATACCTTCAGGGACAAGCGAAATGGGGCATTGAGGCGATCAAAAATAGATATTTTAGATGGGGTAAAAAGGTTGGTTCCCTATTGGCTAGAACTCAAAAACCCGCATCTGCTAAATGCTATATACACTCATTGAAAGATCCCATCTCTCACACCGTGACTTATAATCCTACTTCTATCCAAACTATTTTCACCGACTACTTCAAAGACTTTTATAAGGCCTCCCCATATGACTCTGGGAAGACCTGGAAATTTCTAGACGGCCTTTCTCTGCCGAAGCTGCCAATGGACCTCAGGGAAATCTTAGATGAAGACTTAACAGACATAGAGTTGGCGTCAGCCATAAAAAATCTCCCTACTAATAAAACACCGGGCCCAGATGGCCTTTCGGCAGAATATATAAGATACTTACCTCACAAATCACCCCACACCTCACAAACTACTTAAATGGGATATATAAGGGCCAATACACCTCGACTGAATTTCTATCCTCGGAGACAATCCTAATCTTGAAGCCCGGCAGGGACACCGATTTAGTGCAGTCATACAGACCGATCTCACTTTTAAATCAAGACTACAAGATCCTCTCCAAGATCTTGGCCAATCGCTTACAAGACATGTTAGGCCCAATGTTATCGCCATCACAATTAGGCTTTCTCAAAAACCGTCATTCCACGGTTGGAATAAGAATGACGATTGCTTCCACCATTCGGCACCAACAACACCCCCGCCCAAAAACGATGCTCCTTAGCCTAGACGCAGAAAAGGCGTTCGACTCTGTTTCCTGGGAGTTTCTGGCCACCACTCTCAGACACAGAGGATTTGGCAATCAATTCTTGACCTTTCTTCAGTCATGCCAGTCTCATAGTCATACAATGTTGAATATTAATAATCTTTCACCGTCCCACATCCTATAAGTAGAGGTACAAGACAGGGCTGCCCCCTATCCCCGTCCTTTTCAATTTGTCCATTGACCCCCTAATACGACACTTAGAAACGATTACACCCTTTGAACGGATACACATTGGTGCACGGCAGATAAAAATATCAGCCTTCGCTGATGATATCCTGCTATATAACACCGACCCGGAACAGGCCTTACCCGGTATCCTAGATGATCTTAGAACCTTCGACTCCCTGTCGGGCTTCAGGATAAACGAGGACAAGTCGGAGGCTATGCTTTTAAATGGGCATGCTAATCCCAACTGGGCTGTGTGTTATCCATTTACCTTGCGACCGGACGCTCTTACGTATTTAGGAGTCCAAATTCCGAGAAACAGCACCCTGATCTACAAATACAACATTCTCCCCTTTATAACGGAGACAGAACGAAGGTTCTCTACATGGTGAAGTCTCACTCTGTCACCGTTGGGAAGGGCAAACCTACTGAAAATGGTCATATTCCCTAAACTACTCTATTTAATGCAGTCCTTGCCACTGTATCTCAAACCCAGGGAGTTAAGGCTAATCAATAAACTATTCCCCTCCTTCATTTGGAACAATCACAAACCTAAAACAAATTTACAAATCCTAATCCAACATCGATCAAATGGAGGAATAAACTTTCCACACATGCACAAATACAATTTAGACTCCCAACTCCGGATAGTGGGGGAGTGGCTTACAGACGCCCGAACATTTACGGACACTACGCTAGACCAACAATTTGTCACTGGCACGTCCTTGATCAGCCTCCTGCACCTCCCATACACCTCCCTCCCCGCAAACATACTACAGAACCCACTGATAATGGCGACATGGCGCGCCTGGACCAAAGCTAGGATAATACTTACGCTAAACCCTAACCAGTCCTTGCTGCTGCCCTTTTTGCACAATCCCAGTTTCCATGAAGGTAAACCTCCAGAGAGGTTCAAAGCCTGGTATGCACAAGGTGTTCGCAGAATAGCAGATAAACAGACAGACTAGACGCCCCTATCTTTTTAATGAAATACAGGCAGTCCCCGGGTTACATACGAGTTAGGGACTGTAGGTTCGTCCTTAAGTTGAATTTGTATGTAAGTCGGAACCAATATATTTAGTACATGTATGGTGTGGTATGCTGGTACTTGTAGTTCCACAAATGACAGCAAGTCACAACACACATGTAGTGCCAGGGTCAGTATTATATACGTAATATACAAATATAATACTGAGCCACAGAACTGACACTCAGTCTGCACTATAAATATAGAATACTGACCCACAGAGCTGATTAATATTACATAACTGCAGACCGTCACCTCTGTCGGTCAGTATTGTATATGTATATTACTTAAATTATACTGACCCATAGAGCTGACAGTCTGTAGTTCTATAATTTTTATCAACTCTGTGGGTCATCATTATATAATTATAGTGCAGACTGATTGTCAGGTCTGTGGGTCAGTGTTATATGTGTATTACTTCTGTAATACTGACCCACAGTGCTGCTCAATATTATAGAACTGCAAGCTGATCGTCATCTCTGTGGGTCAGTATTGTATATATGTATTACTTATAATACTGACCCACAGAACTGACAATCAGCTTGCAGTTCTATAATATTGAGCAGCACTGTTGGTCAGTATTACAGAAGTAATACACATACATAACACTGACCCACAGAGCTGACAATCTGTAGTTATGTACACTGTACCCTGTCTTGTGTTATCACAAAATGTAATATTACAAAATTGTCAGCCTACCTGCCAGACATTGCTACAGGCAGGCTGAAAACTCTGTATAGAATAACAAACAACTGATGCTGCCACCCCTGTTCTCTCCTGCTGAGTGACAATCAGAGGAGGGGAAGAGAAGCACATTTGTTCTGTTAAGTGTCTTTTGTTCTGCTAAGCAGGGCCGCCAATAGGGGGGTACAGGCATTACAAGTGTATGGGGCCCGGCCAGAATGTGAAGCAAGGGGGGGGCCACCGCCGGCGCCAGGCTCCGCCCCCTTGCTCCACGCTAATGGAAGGGAGAGCAGACCGCAGACCTGCTCTCCCTACCATCACAATCAGCTGTGCTGTCAGAGGGGGGCCGGGCTGCTAGTAAGGCTGTGTACATTACATTCAGTGTCACTTACTTCAGTTTGAAGCATCCTGTGCACAGACGGAGCAGTCCGCCCTCCCCTCCTCCCTCTGGCCGCGGCAGATTCAGTGACGTCACGCCCACAGCCAGAGGGAGCAGGGGGGAAGGACCGATGCTCCTGCACAGGATGCTTCTAGCTGAAGTGAGTAACACTGAATGTAATGTAAAACAACTGTGTGCTGCCTGCTCCATCTGCAGTCTGGCCCCCTATTTTTACCATAGGGATGCCAGGCCAGTTCCCAGTTCTGTGGGGCCCCAATCAAGGCTCCTAAGATTTGGGGGGCCTTGAACAGGGCCCCAAAAATCTTAGGAGCCTTGTTTGGGGCCCCACAAATCTTAGGGGCCTTGAACGGGTCCCTTTAAATCCCAGGGGCCGTGATTGGGGGACCCAAATCTTAGGGGCCTTGATTGGGGCCCTGCAACTATTAGGGGCCTTGATTGGGGCCCTGCAACTCTCAGGGGTCTTGAGCGGGCCTCTCAAGCCTCCTGGGACTTGTGGGGCCCCGCTCTAGGCCCCTGGGATTTGTAGGGCCCCACTCAAGTCTCCTAAGAATTGTGGGGCCATGCACAAGGCTCCTAAGATTTGGGGGCCCCGATCAAGGCCCCTGGGATTTAAAGGGCCCGTTCAAGGACCCTAGGATTTGGGGGCCCCACTAAAGTCTCCTAAGATTTGTGGGGGGCATGCACAAGGCTCCTAAGATTTGTGGGGCCTTGAGCAGGGCCCACAAATCTTAGGGGCTTTGTTTGGGGCCCCACAAACCCCAGGGTTTTTAGCGGGCCCCCCAAATTTAGGGGCTTCATCAGGGGCCCCAAAATTTTAGGGGCCTGATTGGGGCCCCTGCAAATTCAGGGGTCTTGAGGGGGCCCTTCAGCCTCGGGGGATTTGGGGGGGCCCGCTAAAGGCCCCGGGTTGGGGGCTGGTTGGTGGGGGAGGGCGAGGGGGGGTTGGGTGGGGGCGGGTTTTAAAGGGGGCCCCCAGCCACTTTAGCTGTAGGGGGCCCAAAAATTTGAGGGGCGGCCCTGCTGTAAGTGCCCCTCCCTTTCCCCCCCAGCCTGGCAGTTTTCCCCATCCCTGTAGAAAAGGGAGACCATGATTCCCATACTCCACAACAGTGTCGCGCTTGGCTCAGAGAAAATTCCTCCCCGACCGCATTTTGTGAGGAGCAGACACAGGTGGAGGAGGGGGGGGAGCAGGGAAAAGAGCTGTGCTTGAGGTGGGGGCTGTGTGAGTGGCGGGCAGGAGGGGGGCGGGGGGGAGGAGAAGGGAGAGGGGGGGACTGAAGCTGCGCTCTGGGTGGGGTTGTGTAGCTGCAGTAGGGGGGGGGAGAGAGGGGGCAGAGTGCGCTCCGGGCAGTCAGAGAGAAGGTTAATTTTGTGTTGGTGCAGCCGACACAGGAGGGCCCAGGCTTTTTTGTTTTGTTCCCAGTCCCTGTTCGTAACTGGGGGAGAGTAGTCGGAACGCGGAAGTGGGGACTGCCTGTACAACTGAGTTCCCGATTCTTGGTCCAACCCTTCCACTATCTTTGGCCTCTGTTGAAGAAAGGTATTAGGAATTTGGGAGGAAAATTTTGGAAAGATCCGTTCCCGGAATAAACACAGGGTCAAACATACAAAAAGCTTAAAAACCCGTTTTCAATTTACTCCCTCTCCACTGAATTACACTAAATAAAAGGGGGGATATCATACTGGGTTGATAAAATGAAACCCCTAACGATAAATTTCCCAGTGACTCCCTCACCTAGCGGCAATACTTACCAAAATGACATTTCTGGAAGATGGGGGTTTAAAAAACAAATAGGTCCTTGTCTCCCAACGAGGGTACATGATGGGGAAAAATT